>VWPW01002576.1:26743-62045 GCA_013389825.1 Crypturellus undulatus | reverse complement strand
GGGCGGCCGCGGGGCGCAGGGGGTCCCGGCCCGTGCGGAGCGCGGCCCGCTTGGGGGGCCCTGCGGGACTTGGCAGCCGCTGCGCGCGGGGTTGAAGCCTCCCGCGGCGAAGCTGTCCCGCAGGCCGGGCGGAGTCGCCACGTTGTCCTCCCATGGGTGTCCCCTCACCTGTGCCCCCGCTCAGGTGCAGCCGCCCGCCTCCTGCTTGTGCCCGTGCCACCCATCACCGCAGGGGCTCTCTCTCTCCTCTGGGTAACACGCACTCCAAGGCGTTGCAAGGCTTTGCAAGGCTGGTGGCACCACTTTGCCCTTGGGAAACGGGTTGACTAAGAAGTGAAGTCCCCTGGTCTTGTACACAAGGGTCTCCTCCCCTCTAACCATTTTCAGGAGCTGACAGAAGGTTTTTCCCCACGCTGTGTGCACCAAGGGCATAACTCGACCCATGAGCAGTTCACGTGTTTTATGGACAAGGTAAACATTACCAAGAGACCTGAATTTCCCTCCTCCCACCACCCTTCCAGGCTTTCCAAAACCTGTACTTGTATTCAAGCTCATATTCACACAGTTCAGCCAGGGACAACTCTAGATTCAAGCATAACATTACCTGTGCATTTAGGATGTTGCCCCTGTTGTGGGCTGCTGAAGAACAGCAGGTTTATGTGAAGACCAAGGCGGTAAGTGTCCACTTTACACACACACTCTGGACAGAGCAACGGAGCAAAAGATACTTTTCATTGAAAATCTTCATCCACATAAGCAATTCCTTGTTTCCCATTCTGGAACTGATGACACATTTGGAAAACAAATTAGCAAGGAGACAAGGTTACAACACGGTGGTGCTGCAGCCTGACGATGCTGAAAGTTTAGATGGTGGTTTTTTTCTTGGGAATCTGTTCAGAAACAACATAAATTTATAGGCATAAACCTGGCATTTAGTAGGATACACAGAGATATCCGAAAAACTACAAGTATAAAATAGTGGTCTCAGAATTAGTTCTCATATGACTTAAATGCACCAGTGATCACCTGGGCTTCACTAACGCAAAGATGTGCTCTGTTTAACTTAACCAAGAAATGGGATGGGCAAGTAAGTCTTGATAGCCCTTCACCTAGTCATGTTAGAAGAAGTTAACATGTGAAAGTGGATGTGGATGCAGCCTCCATTGTTCTACCCATAAGATATTTGTTCACTCCTAAAAACTCTTCTACCATTAAACTATGAAAATGGAGAATTTTGATCAATATCAATATTTGACATTATTACCTAGCTAATGAGTATTAACAGGAAGAAAACAATAGCAATCTTATGTAAACCATACAGAAAAATATGGTACCCAGCAGGAAGTGTCTAATGAAATACCCTGTATGAAATAGAAGTTAGTGATTATGAAGTCTCCGATACATTCCGATCGTGATTCGGGCAGTCATAATTGTGTCACCCCCTTTCCCCACTGTGAAAGATCTTCTTGTCTTTCTTTGTGCTTGGATTTTGTGGTTTCAAGTGAAGTTTCTGGTTATTTTACAAACAAGTTACAGTACCCAAGTCTGTGTGGACAGAAAACTGTTTTCTTATAGGAACCCCAGGAGTTATATTAAACTAAACCCATATTAGCTAAATATGTTTTAGATTCATGTTTTACTGATGGACTTTTCAAAAAAATACTCTTCTATGCCTATTTTTTTCCTGATACAAAAGTCATATTCTGTAGCCCTTACTCAAAAATTTTTTAGCAGTGAGGATGACAGAGCACTGGAACAGGTTGCCAACAGAGTGTTGTCCTCTGGGGATACTCAAAACCTGCTTGGATGCCATCCTGTGCCACATGCTTTAGGTGACCCTGCATGTGCACGGGGGTTAGACTAGATGATCTCTAAAGGTCCCTTCCAATTTTTATTTCGTCTTTTTTTCCTTGGTAAAGATCTAACAGACTAAATATTACAAAGAGAGATAGAAATATAGCTTTGTTCCTTCACAGAAATATTCGAAGAAGATCAAAATGCAGATTAATATACAGTTCTTGATTGTAGGTCTACTTCTGTGGAGACTTTCACACTGGTAGTTTTACTGGGAAGAATCACATGGTGGGTGTATTAGTGTTTGCAGGGCATAATCTTGAGGATGTGAGTAATGGAGGTAGCATGACTCATCATTGTAGAAATCATATAAAGGTCAATTCTCCCAAGACCCATCTCACCAGGGACAAATTGTCCTTTTCCTTGTCCTCCTTCCATCACAGCAACAACCTGTGGCCCTCTCCCATGCCCTTTTGTGTGAGGCAAATGGACACATGAAGTGGTGGGGAACTGAAAGACTGTTCATAAAATAGCATCTCTTCAATTCACCATATGTGTTGCACAATGATGGAAAAAGAAGTATCTTTAGATTTTTTCCCATGCCACAGAGTGTTACGACAGTGTAATCTAATTAGAGACATTTATATAAGCTACTTTATTTCTTACATATGTAAAGCTACTCTTATTTCTTACATATGTACATAATCATATGTAAAATAGGGACATTTTAGTGTACCTCAGGAGACTAGGCATATATTTAATATGTTCAAGCTTAACCTTTTCCACTAGTTTCAAGCAAAGTTTCTAGTTTTCAGATTCAGATAGCCTAAACTTGCAGTGAAACTCTGTGATGATGATTCCTTTACTTTTCAACAGGTCTGCAATCAGCAAGAAGGTCCTTGCAATAGGACCAATATGTTCAGAGGTAAAAGCTGATGCTATATGGAAGCATAGTTGAATGAAGCATAGTGGCCCTTCCAGTAAACTTGTGTTTGCCTGTGAATAGCAATATTTTGTAAGAGTTTAGGCTATATTCAGGACATCAGAGTTACACGTTGCTCCTACAGCTCAGTGAGGTCCCTATACCACTCCACTGCATTTTTGACAGATGTCACTTGTTTAAAGTGAAATCCCAGTAGAATGAAATCCCAGTAGATAAAGGAGCCATAGTAATAAGGCCATTTAGACTTTACGTTGTAGAAAAGTGGATTTACTCAAATCTGCTGTCAGCAAGAACACCACATTCTTAAGTCATCTCTGGAAGATCAGATTATTTTTAAGGGATAGAAGTTGACAGCTTTATTGTATACAAGCATTTTTGTATTCTGCATCATTTTTCCAAAAATTTTCTCTGGTTTACCATATTGGCATAGCCAAGATGGCAAAATGAATTCTGTATATCATGAGAGAGCAGGGCCTGGGGCTGGGAAAAGACAAACTAGAGCTAATGCATGAGAAATAAACAATTGGAAAATAACAGTTGGAGCCCAGGATTTGCAGAACAGAAGTTTCCACGATTCCTGTCATTTAAGCCATTGCTTAAAAATACTCGATATTTGGAAAGTTGCATTTCCATGGCTAAAGTCATAACCCTTTATAGTTTAATGATGATAATGCAGGCACTCTGTGCAGACCTCTAAGGTAGGTGTTCACTTCAGAAGCCTTTGGCTGCATATAGTCCAGAGGGGAAGACTTCTCAAAGGTATGAATAAGAACACATAGATTAAGATCTTGTCCCTTATTAATCCCACAAGAAACTCAAACATGAAAGTTCTGCAATGTGAGGAACTGTCACAGATGAAATAGGTCTTGAAAAATCAGGTAGCACATTTGATTTTTAGTAACACTGGTAATTAATACAGAAGGCAAGAGTACTTAAAGTGCTTAGAGGCTTTCAATTTTGGAAAAGCAAAGTCCTTGGACTTTTCAAAATTTTACAAAAATCATAGATTTCTATTCACAAAAGGGTGAATAAGAACTAGTTCTCCCACACTCCCTTCCTGTGTAATGTGTAATTCATTAGGCCCATTTAAACCTCTAGAATTTCTCACCATACGATCGTCAACATGATTCAGGATACAGGATCTGACCTAACATATATCCCTTCCATACAATCAGGACCTAATGGAAGTTGTCCCAGTTAAGATCACCCTGGTGTGCTGTTACTCCCACACACATGCAAGAAAAAGCGATTTGTTACAGTTAGAAGACTGCACATAGCAAGCATTAATATTCTGCTACATGGTAGTGCATGGCTTGGGAAACTACTGGCTTCACAGACTGTCTAGTAACTTAGGTAGCCTGCAGACCTTATCATCACATTCTCCTTTTGTGAATTATTAAAATTCACATTAATCTGCTTAAGCTCAGGAGTGAAATTAGACTGACTGGCTGCAAGGACGATGGGAGAGCCGTGGCTGTTGTCTACCTCAACTTCAGCAAGGCTTTCAACACCATTTCCCATAACATGTTCATGGGGAAGCTCAGGAAGCATGGGTTAGATAAGTGGATAGTAAGGTGGATTGAACTGGCTGGATGGCAGAGCTCAGCTGGTCGTGTTAAATGCGTCAAGCCTAGTTGGAAGCCTGTGGCCAGTGGTGTCCTCAGGGATCAGTACTGGGCCCGGTGCTGTTCAAGTTGTTCAACAACCTGGACGAGGGCACAGAGTGCTCCCTCAGCAAATTTGAAGATAATACCAAACTGGGAGGAGTGGCTGACACTCCCGAGGGCTGCATTGCCATTCAGAGACCTAGACAGGATGGAGAGTTGGGCAGAGAGGAACCTCCTGAGGTTCAACAAGGACAATTACAGGGTCCTGCACCTGGGGAGGAATAACCCCAGGCACCAGTACAGGTTAGGGGTTGACCTGCTGGAAAGTAGCTCAGAGGAGAGGGATTTTGGAGTCCTGGTTGACAACAAGTTAACCATGAGTCAGCAATGTGCCCTCATTGGCCAAGAAGGCCAAAGGGATCCTGGCTGCATCAGGAGCAGCGTTGCCAGCAGGTGAAGGGAGGTGACCCTCAACCTACTATGTGCTTTCTGTGTGCTCTTTAGGTAGGACAGGCTGGGAAGGCGAGGTGGTGGAGTTGCTCTTTATGTGAGAGAGCAACTGGAATGCATGGAGCTCAACCCGGGAGTGGATGATGAGCGAGTTGAGAGCCTGTGGGTAAGGGTTAAAGGGCAGGCTAATGTGGGAGACACTGTGGTGGGTGTCTGCTACAGGCCACCTGACAAGGACGAGGCAGTTGATGAGGCCTTCTACAGGCAGCTGGATGTTGCCTCATGGTCACAGGCCCTGGTTCTCATGAGGGACTTCAACTACCCTGACATCAACTAGAAGGACAACACAGCCAGGCACAAACAGTCCTGGAGGGTCCTGCAGAGCGTCAATGCTAACTTTTTGACGCAGGTTGTGGAGGAGCCGATGAGGAAAGGTGGGCTACTGAACCTCGTGCTAACAAATAGAGAGGGACTTGTAGGAGATGTGAGGGCGGGGGATAGCCTTGGCTGCAGTGACCATGCAGTGAAGAGAATGAGAAGGAAGTTCTGTCCCCCCCCCCCAAATAATGAGGTTTACTTGCAGTATCCTAATAAATTCTTTGATTTCTACTCTCAGCAGTTACAGCTGCTGAATTCCCTAGGGAGGGTGGGGGAGAGTCACCAGCAAATTAGATCAGCCTGAGGTTGCTGACTTAGCTTATTCAGGAAGAATCACAGAATCACAGAATGGCTGAGGTTGGAAGAGATGATCATTTAGTCCCTGCTCAACCAGGAACACCTACAGCACGTGGCACAAGAACTAGGACTTTAACCAGCATTTAGAAAACATTGTGAATGAGAGATGTTTGTAACTATTAGTCTGTTTTCAAATCTTAATTTTTAGATACTTCTCAATATGAAAATGCCATTGCTTTAAGAATTGCCTTATTTGTCATCTTTAGTCTAAGCAGAAGGAAAGCTGTGGATGGAGCAAGCCCTGTGCAGTTCTGTCCAAGGAATGGCCTGAGTGCAGTAAATTGCTGTGCTGCCTGTGGCACCTGCAGTGCAGAGAGGAACCTGTGCCCAAGGTCTCCAAAGCCTGAATGAAAAGTCACTTTGTAAGTGCTTTGACAGAAATTTTATGACTTTCTGGTGAAGAAAGAGAACATCACACATAAAATGACGGTCCAGGTTACAAGCAATGAGTGGAAGCTGGTATGGAGGTTTCATGGAAGCACTTTTTTTTTTTTTTTCCTTAAGAGGAAAAATATGTGGTTGCCAAGGTAGTGGGAGAATACTGAAGGACTTCAAGGAAATCTCTCAAAAATTTCACTGTTCAGATAAAAGAAATTCTTTACTTCACTGGTTCCAAGCCACGTGATATTTACACGTGAAGAGTCATTAAAAGGCAGACCTCCCTATGTTGAAGAATTTCACCTTATAGCAAAAGAAAAATCAAGCATTACTAAAGCACTGGTGGCAGCTTTTAGAAGGATCTGAGTAATATCAGAGTTATCAGCTCCAAGAATCAGAGCAGGCTTCTTGGAGCACTTTTCTACAGACATCAAGGGCTGGGCAGTGATTAGACTGGTTAGTGACCTTCAGAAAAGAAACTGTTGAAGAGAGCTTAAAGTTCATCCTCTGCCAGTGCAGACAAGACAAATCCACCTTACATTTCATGTTTCCTTTCACAACACATTTTTTTTTGGAGTTGCCATGATACTAAAATCTCTAATCAAATCTCTAATCAAGACATTTTGGTAGTGGATTTCATCCAAGTCATAAGAATTCCCAGACCACTAACAGAACAAGTGGATATTTGGCTGCTTGATGGGAAGAACTGTGATAAGAAGCAAAGGTCTTGCCTACAGGTTGACAAAGAGACCATTCTCGTTAATTTCCTTTGGAGCAATGGCCCAGAATATAGTTAGAAATTAAATCCTCTAGAAAACGATCTGCAAAGTTAAGAATCACTGTTTGAGCCCAGGACTGCTGTTTGGCAAAACTTCAACCTAGATGATGGGATGAGTTTTAAAGAGAAAGTGATGACTAGGAGGAAATGCAGCTAAAGAAAAAAAAAAGTCAAATTAAGAGGGGAGTAACAGTGGAGCGGGAGCTTCTGAATTTGTAAGAAAGATAGTGGCAGACTGTAAAGCAACCCAGAGGTCAAGTCAAGGAGCTGACTCAACAGAAAAAGCTATCAAAAGCAATGAAAGGAAGTGAACAGAGTGGATTTTTTGGTACTTTGTGTCCTTCAAGTGTAATGAATAGCTAGTACATATGATCAGGAGTAGCAGTGAAGCATAACTCCTGGAATATTCCTGGAAGGCAGCCGTCTTCCCTGCCATTGGATTTTCTAGCATATCACATAGTAGTTAAAAAAAATAAATTTCATGCAAGAAGATGGCTTGGAACAACAATCACCATTATCCTCCCCAGATGTCATCATATTAAAACCATGACAGAGACATGAAGGCAGATAGAGATTTCTGTTTAAAGAAGACTTCATTCACAGAGATGCCAAGAGCACCATTTTATTATACATGAGACACTTCGATACAAAGGGAGGAATGAAATATTTTCATAGTTTTGTTCATCCAAAATGTGGATATCCTCCAAATCAAGTATGACTCCAGGATAGAAGAGGGGGAAGGGAAGGCGTGTGGAAACAGCCGTTATCATAACCTATGAGTTGCTTCAGTGCAGCAGAATGCCTTTTAGGCTCCTGAATGCACCAGGGAAATTTCAGATGTTTGTAAAGAGTATAACCCAAGTCCTGAGGAGCAAAATCATCCTCACATACTTAGATGACTTCATCTGTTCCTATAAAACATGGGTGGAACATCTGGTGGAAGTGAAAAGGACTCCAAAACTTTAAGAGCCAGGGTTTAAATTTGTAAGAAATAATGCTCATTTATGAAGAATCACACAGTTTTCCTGGGACAAAAAGCCTGTGATGGTGGGCTAGAGCCCTGAGTCCAAAAACACAAGTTAAAATAATGGAAAGTTCCAGCAAATGTGAGGAGGTGCACACATTTCTACAGGAGTTTTTTATGCCCTTTTTCCCTCTTTTTTACAGAGTATAAAGTACAAGCTACTATTTTGGACCAAGAAATACTCAAAAGATTAATCCTGAGAAGGACTGGACTTCTGGCTGTGCTAGAGCCGTCCCAACTGCTTGTCACAAACCTAGATAACTCCAAGGTTTTGGGGAATTGTATTCAAAGTACAAACTTGATAAAAAAGTGATTGAGTTCAGAGGGCATAGGACAGAAATTGCTGAAGGCTGAGAATTAAAGAGCGCCATAAAAGGTCATTTGTTTAGCTACTGTGAAAATCCTCCAGTGTTATCTATAAGCTTACTAAACATATACTATACTTATTTGCATGCACATAGACCCACATCCTGGTAGTGACTCCATGGACAATTGTGAACTCCCAGTCTGCCTATATATACATTCAAAGAACACCACAATGCTGGAAAGTGAAAAACGATTGTTCATATTTTCTGCTAAAGATGTAGTGAGAATATCCTCATCCTGAGCTTGAGATGACTTCTGGGAACCACACTGACAGTCTGAATAATGAATAGTTCAACAAGGATGAGTCTGGGTACCAGCTGCTGTTTTTTAAGGTAAGCAGAATGATTTAGGCCATTGAAGCACTATGGGAACCTCCTTGGGGTAAAAAGGAGGCGAGGGCAGAAGGTCACTTAGCTCATGTTCAATCTTTGAGATCAAGGTATATTTGGATGGTATATAATGAAGCTGCACACACTGAGCACTCCCCACAGTAAATGGCTGTTTCTGGATCTTACAAGTGTTTGGCTTCCAACTAATTCACAGTGGGGTCCCACATATCAGTCATGGCCTTGGGATACTGCCAAACCTTTCCCACATCAAATTTCCAGGTAGTGCTTGGGAGTAGATATATCCCCATCCCAATGCCAAATCCTCTCCCTAAAAGAGACCTTCCAGAGGCTCTGGAGAAGCTTTCTAGCTGATGAAGTCAGATGTGCTACCTGAGTAGTTGCGCTATGTCTCCTCTAAGGAAAAAGTCACAAAGCAAATGGAAACATTCGAGAAACATCAGGCTAGATCACATTGATTAGGTTCAAATAGAGGCTAGACCCAGAACCAGCTAACTGGACACAGGCACATGTCCATATGTGTCAGAGAGCAGGCTATGGGGTTACTAACAGTTGCAGGAAAAAGAAAAAAAAAAAAATATCCAAGAGTTATTTGCCTAGTTTACTCTTAAAAGTGTCCAACAATTAAGAATTACCACTTTCACCAGAAATTTCTTTGGTTTTTATTTGTCTATATTGCTAAAAGTTTTACTTCTTATCTAATCTTACTTTTGCTGGTTCATGTTTTAGCCCCCCATTTAAAAGCTTTGTGTTTTCTAAAGTATAATAGACACTTGTGAAGAGTAATGTCCACGTTCCGGTCCCTACCATAACATACTCCCCAGAAGGCTGTAGGTACATTTACTTTCTACCCCGAATATATAATACATAGTTATGTAAATATACATAAAATAATGCAAACCTCATTGTTTCTGTAGTAGTTGTGTAGATAATAGTGTTGGGAATTAGCCAACGTTTACATTGTTTTTTAATAGAGTATTTTATAACCAGCACATGAACTTTTTATTTATTTTGATTCAAGTGTTCTAACATCTACCCAGTTTTCATTGTGCTCTCTTCTCACCTGCTCCAAGAAATACCAACTATAAGTAGGTAGGTAGGTAAGTATGTAAGTAGGCATTTTACACTGAATATTTTTAATGATTTGTGAGGCATTTGCTTGCAGTACTACGAAGACAAAACTGGGAGAGGTGGCTGATGGTTGTTGCTACTCAGAGGGACCTCAACAGGCTAGAGAAACAGACAACAGGAACCTCATGAAGCTCAACAAATACAAGTGCCAAGTCCTGTTCCTGGGGAGAGGAATAACCAGAGGCACAGGACAGGCAGGGGTGCTGACCTTCTGGAGAGCAGCTCTGCAGAAAAGGACTAACAGTCCTGGTGGGCACCAAGTGGGATGTGAGCCAGCAATGAGTAACTGTGACAAGGCAACAGGGTCCTGGACTGATTCAGGCAGAGCATTGCCATCAGGTCAAGGGACCTTCGCTTCTGATCAGCTTTGGTGAAGCTACATCTGGCTTCCCAGTGTAAGATACACATGGACATACCGAAGCAAGATGTTGAAGGTATTGGAGCATTTGTCTTCCAAGGTCAGGCTGAGGGAGCTGGTACTGTTCATCTTGGAGAAGAGGAGGCTCAGGGAGGATCTTACCAGTGGCATTTATAGAAGGGATGGGTAAGAAGACCAAGCCAGACTCTTCTCAGTCATGCCCAGTAACAGAACTAGAGACAATGGGCACAACTTGAAACACAGGAATATAGGAATAAAAACTTGATTGGGAGAACAATCTACCACTGGAACAGTGGAGAACAGGAGTCTCAATCTTTGGATATATTCAAAAGCTATATGGACAAGCTATCTGGACCTGGGCAACCTGCTCTAGATGTCTCTGCTTGAGCAGGAGCCTGGACTGGATGATCTCCAGAGGTCTCTTCCAATCTGAACCATTCTGTAATTCTGTGAACATAAATATATCTGGAAAATGAGATACATAAATAAATAACTATGTTGCAAAAATGAGATAATGGAGGTTTTTGTACAAGTATATTATAAATTTCAGTTAATTAGAAATATTGAAGACTGTCTCAAGATCCAAGAGAGATTTTCAACAAAGATTCCTAGAACAGCTTCATGATATCAGAGTAGTGGAATCTCCAGAAATGGTTATTTTTCCTTCTCAGTCTGCCTAATACACACACAAATTCCCTTTAAGCAGATGGATTATTCCCCTAGTTCTCCTGAAGAGCTCAAATATGAACATACAGCCAGGAAAACCAGGGGGGCGGGAGGGAAGGAAAGAGGTTTAAAAAAAATCAGAAAAGAATTGAACTGCAGTTGAAGAAATTCAGACTTCCAGTCTGCCCTGCAAAGCTTTCCCATCTCCCCAGCAGCTCACTGCAATGTCTTGCAGATCCTTTTCAGTTCTAGTGGACCTGACTATTCCTGAGAACATCCATGACCTTTCTTCCCTCTTCTGAAATTTTAAGTGCTATTGCTCTAAGCCTAATCCAGTCCATCCTGTTATTACACAAGGTTAGGCAAGAAACTGATGCAATAAAATTGTGATTCTAGCATACATGCTCATCCCAGTGTCTTCAGGGACCTGATTTCTGGAAACTTCGCAAGTAAATTTACTTATAATACGGCAAATAATATTTTCCTTAAAGATTAACAAATTTTAATATTCTTGTAACCATGACTAGTTTCTCCCCTTTGACGTGTGGGAAAGAGTTGACACAGATCGTGCTGTGTGACACTCATTCTGTGTGTTTTTGCTTGGTAGTGCCTGAATCGTGGTGACACTGAATTGGCATCAGATAGTTAGAATGGTGAGGGATGAGGAGTCAAAACATATTTGAAGAATCTTGAGAAAAATGAAAATGAATGATAGAGAAGAAAAGAAGTGAGCATAAACTTCCCTTTTTGTAAGGGTATAATTTAATACCACAAGGCACTGAAATGTACCTTATCCTAGTGAAAGGGAAGGACAAGGCAAGGTGGGGAGGTGGGATTACAGAGTCATCCCCAGGTTGATTTTCTGAAAGGTCAGTGGGGAACGGGACAGTGACCAACCAGCATTAGCCACTTGCTCCATGAGTTAACATTTCCCCCACCCCCGCCCTCCTGTGATTTTTTTCTCAGCTCTCACTCAGCAAGTCCTTCCACTCAACATTTTTTATTTGGAAAATTTTGGTTATTTCCTTAGGAAACATATATGCTCATGTTAATAAAAGCAATTTGGTAAACCAGCACAGTTGCAAAGCCTTTGGTGACCACAAGCAAAATCATTAGGGCCATAATCTCTCATGGGCAAATAGCATTAGTACTCTGCTAATAGCCTGAGTTCTCCATACATCTTCTGCATAAATTAATGACCTTCCATTTTTTTAGACATTCCATTCCAGAAAACTACCTTATTTTAAATCTAGCATAAGGATATATAGGCAAACAGAAAAAGGGTTTTTTTCCCTATTTGTGCCAGATTATTGTTGTTCCATTATTGAGAAATATATATATTTGCACATATCATATGAGTTTGCACAGCAATTACTTTTATTTACTAACTTTTACTTATCTTCAAATGCAGATAAAGTATATTGTGTATAAAAATCATATTGGATACAGACACACTCTTTTGTGTATTCCATTGTGCCCATTCAGTTGTATCATATCATTAGATTTAACTCCAAGTTAAGATAAATTATAGCTATAAACTTTTTTTAAAATCTAAAAGTATATATTGTATGGTTGATAAAAACACTTAAACTTGTGTATATCCAGCAGTGATGTTTGAAGTGGAATAATCCTGCTATAAGAAGTTAGTCAAAAAAAAAAGACCTAAGACCCATGCCAGAACAAGATCCAACAGTTTGTTTCTTTCATGCAATTCACTGCAGAGGTTTAAAAGTGTGATGTCAAATAGTGTGGGCCTGATATATATATGACCTCATTTTAATTACTGTGTTCTGGCTGTCTTTGTCCTCTGAAGAAGAAAATCTAGAGATATGTGATCAGGGACTATCATTAAATTCCAAAAGTTGAAGTTAATCACCATACATAAATGTAGATATAATCTGCCAGGCTGAGATACAGACCCTTCCACCAATGTTCTTCCCAGCTGTTACACAGTACTTCTTTAAGAGAGTCACAGCTTCACAGCCTCAGAATAATAAATAATAATAATTAAAAATGATATACACTTATTTCAATAGAACAACAACAAAAAAAATCAAAACAAAGGGAGGTGGCCAACTGTCCTTTGGGTTTAAGCACTATTAAGATTATCAGCTTCCCTCTGCGTCTCCTCAGTACTCACCAGCTGCTCCAGGTCCTCCGCTGAGCTGACAAATCTGCCTTTAGTTACCGACCAGGCAAGACAGAGAGGTGACTACTGCTGAGAGCAATTAAATAAAGCAGCTGGGTCACCTGGGGACACCCCATTTAGGATGAAACCTTTACATCCTCGATACTGACATTTTCATAGATACATCAAGAGTGGAGCAGGAGGAAAAATAAGACGCATCCTAGCGTCATTTTTTGAAACAGCAAGTTCCTGTGTGAGGAAGGTTTGGGAAACCAGCAGATCGGGCAGGGGGAGCAGTGGATCTTTTTGGCTTCAGCAGAAGGTTTTCTCTGCCAAAAGATGTGGGAAGACAACGTGAGAGGCTCTCGCATGGCTCTAGACCCTCTCCCTCTCTGGAAATGCTCTCCTGCAGCCACTGAGGCGGGAAAAGGCTGAGAATACTGAGAAGCAGAAGTTTATTTCTGCTTACATATAGAAAAAGGAAAGAAAAAGCCCTTTCCAATTTATGATCTCAAGAGATAGAAGTTATTTTCAAATGTGTACAACTCAGGTGGAAAATCCATATAGTGCTGCTACAAAATAATTTAAATTGTGGGTAATTTTATATGTTCCTATTATATTCCTTATTTATGGGTAACCTTTTTTTATTTTTCTGATGCACTTCTGCCACCCAGTGGATAGCTTATATAAAAACTCTTTTTAGTGTATATTTTAAAAGATGCCCTAGAAAATACATCTTCTTGTTTATGTGATGGGGAGCACATATCTTATACCAGTATTTCAGTGATCAGCCCCGAGCTGTCAGCTTCTTGTTCTTAACACTAGATTTAAGGTCTGCTTAATATAACAGGGAGAACACATTGTATAACACTAAATACTCCAAAATTTAAATTTCAGCAGATTAAAATAAAATAAAATTAAAGTGGCTTTTTTTTTTTACCATGGCCCATTTGTGCCTCAGTTTCACATCTGTGAAGGAGAGATTAAACTATTCTTTTAGCATACAGTGCACTGTTAATTGAATATAACTCAGCTTTGTGAGTCACACAAGATATTTGAGCAATAGCTACCCAATAAAAGACTTCTAGATGCTACAATGATATTTTTTTTCTAGAAGCAGCTCAAATATCCTGAAGTCAGAATTATTAGAGCCATATATTGAAGACAGCAAAAGACTGAAAAGTTGTTTCTAAGGGAGCACTATCTCTTCTGTGATTTAAGTGATTAATTAAAGTAAAGCTGTATTATAATAAATATAATTAACCTTAGAGATAATTTGAGCTCAACTCTTCCTCAGATTAGAAAATTTGACTTTATAACCCATAAATAGTCTTTTGAATGTAATTTTTAATTCAAATTATGAACCACACTCTACCTATTTTTTTTTTTTTTTTTTAAATGGTCACCCCTCAGGAGAAAATCTGGGGCTGGCTGTTATTCCTGCCACCCCCTAGCCTGTGGCTACAGGTACCTTTTGGTCCGGTTTCTCCAGATCTTGTGTCTTGTTCCGCTGTTATCTGTAAGGAGATGCTGAAGAGAGCCGAGGAAGGAAGTGCACCTCACAGCCAAGGAGCAACCTTCTCCATTGGATGTGCTTTTTCATTCCTCACCAAGATCATGGCAAAGAGGCTGAGCAGGTTTCCAAAGACCACTGGGATCAGCACCTCTGATATAGCCTGCGGCAAGACAAGAGAAAATAATGAAGGAAAAGAAAAGGAAAAGAAGGGAGAGAGAGAGACACATCATTCTAATAAGAAGGAACTGTAGCTGAGGAATACAAAGTGGGGACAGTAATTATCAGTTCTTCTGGAGATATAAGAATATTTTATCAAATATATACATACTTGCCTGTACCTTAAAGTTTTCCCTACAGCTGTAACTGAGAGTAAAATGATTACAGAAGTGCTGTGATAATCTTTTTGTAATTTTATATCATTTCTCTTGTGAAGATCCATAAGAATGGATTAACATAAATTAAATTTAATTTAAATTTTATAGATAAGGAATGGGAGGTATCAAGTTGCATAAAGTTGTACAAGTGTACAAGTCTGTTCATTTCCTTAGTCATTACCAGAGCCTTCCTTGAGCCTCCTTGCGGTTTGAGATCCTCTTTCTTAAACGTGAGTGAATTGTACATATTATTCCAAGTGATGCCTTGGGATATATTTGTACAATGGCAAGAATTCTTCCTGATTGGTAAGTATGATCCCACTTCTCACAGCATTTTTTCCTACTGATTTGAAGCGTAACATACATCAAAGATCATATATCTTTACCAAATGTAAAAGTATATGTGTAAATGTATTACAAATTGTAATTTTCTATCATTTGTAATGTTTTTCAACTTTAATTATTTAGAAAATTTTCTGAGTGAATTCCAAAAATAGAGGGTTAAGTCTAAAAGTTAGCATTTCTCTATATTGATACATATTTCTTACTTATTTTCTATCTTGACACGATGTTCTAGAAGCATTTTATGAGCAACTGCAACTATGAAGTTGTTTATAAGCAGCTCATCATTCTGCTCTCATAATTCACAAAGTTGAGATATAAAAGTGGCATTTGCAAGTACTGTTTGCAAAATCAAGATTTTTAAGAGTGATCATATTATGAATAAACAAAACTGAACACTTTGTTCAGTTCACAGTCAGCCCCATTCAAAGGATTTGGCACATGCTCCACTTTACATATACCTAGCAGACCTTTACCTCCTGGCTATCCTCTCAAACCTGGCTTTTTGATATCCTGGTGGTCCTGGCTGGCCTGGCAGTCCATCAAGAGCTAGTCTAGATCTCCCACATTCATTTTATGAAACTGGTAAAGAAGATATAGTTTGTGTCATCTAACAATACATTTTAAGAATGGAAACTACTGAGTTATCCGATGCCCCACCCTGGCTGATGGGTGATGCACTATGGTGGTTCTCCTTTAAGCTTTGGGTTAAAGAACTAAAGTTCAGTTATACTGAAGGTGCCAAGTTTGTATCCAGAAATTCAGCTCCTATTTAGTATCAAAGTTACACACTGAATTTATATTCATACTACTTATGCAAAATTAGTGACTACCTCTAAGTAGGGTTTACAGCGAAGGTTGTGGAGAGGAACAGATGCTCGAAGGAATGGGACACCTCTCTGCAGTCCATAGATGATGTCTGGGCACTAGAGAAATGTTTATGTACTGAGTACTTTGTTAAAAAAGTCCTATGACTTTTGTCTCAATTCTTTTCAAAGAAGCAAACGCTGTAGAGTCTTTACCCTGTTTAACTACATCAGGCAGATCCATCAGTGTTGCAATGGATCTTATCAAAAATCTTTACAATTTTTTCACAAGTCATAAAGTTTTAGCTGGGATCGGTCTGGAAAGAGACCTCCCATGGGTGCCAAGGATACCTGCATGCATCAGGTTAGGTGTCCCACTGCTCCATTCCCAAAGAAGAAAAGCCAGTCAGCGATGCTGTGGAAGCTCTTGAACTCTCCCACCTGGCCCTTAGGAGATCACAGAAAAATATGGCAGAAAATAAATTGCCACACAAGGTAACCCTCACTTCTCATTTTTTTAAGAATTGGGAAGAAAGATTAATTCTTTCTCAATAGCATCATTTCAGGAAAAAAAAAATGAACCTGGGAATGGGCGAAGAAGTTAAAAATCATTGTCTTCTGCAGCATCATCCCCTATGCAAAGAAGCAGGAGAAGGGGCCGCTGATACAGACGCTTTCTACTGTGAAAGAAGCCATGATCCCTGGAAAGGGCAGAGAAGAGCAATTAAAGGGGATTTTTGAAGTTTCTTTTATGTCTTTCTTGTTGTTTAATTCCAGTCTGTAATACCAAATAAAATACAGTCCGCATAACAATGAACAACGGTGGAAAGGAAAAACAAGTCAAAATATTCATTTAGAAAAAAACAAAGCCATGATCTGATCTTGGATAGACACAGAGCTTCTTGTGTGTCTTTTTTTATGAATTAGAATCTCTGAAAAGATTATTTCCTTTACCCAGAATGCATTGTAAAAATAAAGAAAAAGAAAAATAACCTCAGAAACCTGCAGAACTTAATAGAGGAAATTCCTAATGTGGTTAGTTATAGTTGTGAGAGCCAAGAATATTTGCTCTAGATAATGATTATGTGCAAGCAAGGGCCAAGGCGCCTACGAATGCCTGCTGTACTAGGAGGGGTGTTTAACAGCTCAGAGCGAGCTGACATGGCCCTGAGCACAGCTTACCCTCCTGTGGATGGGGACAGGTCACACACACATGGATGGCAGAGAGACAGTCTGGGACAGCACGTTTTCCTCACGTGTTAGCAGCAGAACTGTGCTCCTGCAGACCCAGCAACAGCAGTTTGCATCACATTCCATCCAGATTATGTGCTAAATGCTATTTTTAACAATATTATTTCTCAGCAAAGATGACATGAAGGTCGTAGGAAATCTGGGAGAGGAATAGTTATTATCTTACTCACAAGCTGAATTTGAACATTGAAGCTAGGAAGGAATAGAGATGTAGCGGGTCTTCTCCCAAAGGAGAAGGCAAGAAGAGAGCACACTGAGGCGGAAGGTGAAGAGGGAGGGCTAAAAATAGCTGAGGAAAATCAAAGAGATTAGGAAGGCAAAGCTTAGAACAAAGAAATAGAATAGAATAAAGTAATTCAAGTTTGTTTAAAAAAGCAAAACCAATAAAACCAATAAACAATAACAAAAACCCAGATGTGCACTTTGGAGTGGAGGTGGAAAGCAAACTGAGATGACACTGCGTGCTTTTAGTTTAGCACTGTAGTCTACACATACCAAAATGTGCATTAGTGGGAGTCAGGGCAAGGAGGGAGGGAGAGGTATGGACAAGTACTTTAAGCATTAGAAAATTATTTTTGATGCAGTTAGTTTATTAATATATTATGTCCCTATTAGGTGATACACTAAAATTTTCTAAGTGAAACAGTCTTACTGTTGCCCTTTTTCCAAACCTGGCTTGCAATTTATTACCAGTTCATGAGACTCAGAAGTGTTTTGTCTATCTTTGGGAAGCAAGCCTAAAAATAGCTCATCCTAGTCATTGTATTTAAGTTCAGATTTGAAAATAAATCTGTCTTTATTTAGACATCAAGACATCATAGGCAGTCACCCTAGGTGCTGCTGTTGAAACCCTCCCTGTTCTTTAATATCATGCAATGAAACTTTGGTTGTGGTACACTAATTAATCTAACAATTCCAATAAAAGTTTTACTTTGGACATCACTTTTTTTGTAGTACTCTTTGCTGTAGGTTCTAAAAATGCTAGTCAACTATACATAATGAAATTATGTTCCCTCAAAAGGCAAGACCTTTAGATCAGTGGGAGGTAAATACTCGCGCTGTGAGTCACAGTTTGCTTTTAGAGTTGTCGAAAACAGTGATACCGTTAAAGCTTTAAAACTGTTTCATATCATTTGGGATTTTTTTAGAGTAGTTTATTACATTATTTTTGGATTTGTAATTGCATTAAAATGGTTTTATCTAATAATATACCATAACTTCACTACATGTTTCTTTAAGCTCAGGATAAAATAATAATGATCTCAGATTCTTTTTTGGGGGCATTTTATGTTGTTTTTTTAGTATTCTAACTTCTTCCATAGCTATTCTATACTTGTTTTCCCTGCAGGAAAAACATGTTCCTCTGATTCCTACTGAAGTTAATGGAAAACTCGTTTTGGCTTGAGTTCAGTGAGAACAAAATCAACTACAACATTACCACAAAGAAAGTCTTTTCCGTTCCTTGTATTTCATGTTCCATATCACTTAGTGCTTCAGCTGTACTTGGATTTGCAAAATTGGCCTATTTTTCCTCTCCCACTATACTCCCCTCCTGCCCAAAATATCTAGAAATACTCTTAGGTCCTCAAGAGCCTCTAGGCACATTTCAATAGACAGGTTTTCTGGTCATATTCTTGCAAATATTGAGATTTGCTCTAAAAATATTCATTTGTATGTTTCCCTTGCACAAATTGCTGGAAAAGGTAGTATGAAGAAACAACTCCATCAATAACATATCCTACTGAAACTCCTCCTAAGTTTCCTGTAATTATCTAGTTAACAATGTTTGGCTGTAGAGCCTTCTCCCAGGACCCAGCTAAGGCTAGAATGACATTTATAGTCCAAATATTCAAACAAGACTTTTTTTTAAACGTGGTTTTTATAAAAATAAGGAGTTTTTTTACAGGAAAATATCTACCATGTTATCGTTTTGGACTAAAATCCTTGTAAAGTTAAGTTGAGTGAGCCAGGAGTCTTCCCTAATGCATTTTCATTGACCTGCAGAATCATTTTCTGCCCTTTTGTTCAAAATCTGATCCTTCTAACGCGGGTGACTCCTGCTGTGTCAGCTCGGTTTCATGCATTTTCCCCTTCTCCTAAATACTTGTTAACTTGCTTGATACTTTAGCTCAAAAAGAAGAGCAAAAGCGTGGCGGAGCCCAGAGGACCCCGCAGTGCCAGGGGGCTTTGGGGACACCTTTCTGCCCGAGGTGGCCTTGGGCTCCAGTCTGTCCTGCAGGACTTCTTTTACCCTTGGCACCTTCAAGCCTGGGCAGTCCTTTGTTTCCTTTCTTAAACAAATATTTGACTTCTAGTAGCACTTTGTAAATTACAGTTTGCCATTATACCCTCTGAACAGTTACTTAGCCCTTCCTGGCTTTATTTAATTGTTTTCAAAATGAGTTCAGATAAGAGATGCAGCAGAAGTAGGGAGAAAAGAACAAATGGATTGAAAGTATTTTTTATTTACAGTTCCTTTTGGTTCTTAAAATCTTAATTACTTCAACTTTTCCACTTCAATGGTGAGTGTGTTTTTCTGCGCTGCTACTTACTATAATAACTATCTCAATGGCGTTTATTTGCTATGAATTCTGACACAGTACATTTTCCTAACATCTCAATAAACCAAATATCTAGCTCTTAATTGGCAAATTAATTGTCTCAACTCTTTAACAGGACAGCCAATAGATTTATTCCCATTATACGCATGAGAAAAAAGCAAGTCACAGGATATATCATAACTTACCCCTATTTATTATTAGTTAGTAGTTCAGTGGCAGAAACCCAGAATTTTCAGGTCTGCTCCATAATTTCTAGGTTCAGCACTACTTACACAGATGTTTTCAAAGGACAAATGCAAAGCATAGACAGAAATGGACTAAAAATTGACAGATTGTTAAATTTAACAGATTGTTACATGTTACATTATTCAAAACAGAGAGGTATCAGTCAGCCTTAGGTAACAGAATAACATCCTAAAATTAGTAAGCTAACAAGAAAATATAGCAATTACTAGTTAGAGGTGGTACTAAAAAGCTACTATTTATTTAAAGATCCGTAAAGACAGTGCTACGGGTGCTCATAGATACATATGGGTGCAACAGTCAGTTGTAAGAGGGCAGGCTCATCTGCTTAGTGACCTAGCTGGGCAGAAACTGTGAGTTTTATTGCTCAGAAAGAAGCAGTTTTGTTTTATCTTCAGCCTCATATCTACAGGCATAATAGATTCATCAAGTAAAATGAAACTCTTCACAACTCTCTTCTCCTTCAGCTTTCAACTGAGTCTTCCACACTTGCCTTAGTGCTCTGTCAGAAAAGTCAGAACCCCATTCAATACATGTATATACTAACATCAGAAGTATTGCATGCAGACACATGTTAGTCATGCATTTACCAGAACTCCTGCAAAAAAAAGTAAAATTTTAATGTGTTGAATGTCTCTGAACCTCTTATTCCACTTCTCTTCTTGTTATCATAAGGTAAATAATAAAGCAAGTTTGTTGGGCATTTACAGTCCAGATCTGTGTCACTTCTACAAATATCTGTCAAGCTGCTGGAGAAATAAGAAGGTTTTTTCCTCGACTGGTCCATAAAGGAGCCAGGAAAATACACAGCCCTGGTGTATGAGCAGCATCTCAGCTCTGCGGGAGCACATCACACCCCACAGGAGGTCAGGCCAACTGCTCCTGTTTACCTGCCAGCAACACTGTCCTTTCCACACGCTGTGAAGCGGCAGTGAGCACTGCCAGCTTTCCCATGCTCCGGAGAGCAGCTCAGTTCCCTCCAGCACATGCACAACGTTTTGGTGTGGGTTGTCCATAAATAGTACAACATAATCACATCACTGGAAGAGTTTCCCTTAGCTTCCAGCCATATTCTTTCAATAACACCCTGATATGTTTCAAATTAATGAAAAAATCTTCAACGCTGCCTTGCATATTTTATGTTTTTTTGGTTCGAGTTTCTTTTTCTTTTTCCTCTTGCTACAGCCGCACACATTTACAGTTAGAATTCGCACATATTTCCCACTATCCTCTAATTTTTTTTGATTATCTCCAAAACACATTTCCTTTTCACTTTAACCTTAATTGCCCTTTGTAATGCAGTAATTAAAATCTTTTAAAAAAGTCTAATCCTCTGTTTTAAATAGAGGATTAGCCTCCAGAGAAAGTATCAGTAACAGAAAGTATCAGTACCTTCTATACATAAGGTCCTAGTCCTACATAACCCTGAAAAGAACAAGAAAAAGCTGGTGATGCACCTTAGCAATGCAATGATTATCTGTACTAAGCTAAGCTTCATTTCTCACGTCCATTAGTGTTGATTACAGAACAGTAACAAAAACCAGTAAACTTTAAACTAACAACAGCACCAGGAAATCCAGTAAGCCCGGACTTACAGGAATTCCTGCAGTTCTTTCCAGACTAGTTGTCTGAAAACACTGTATTTGCCCATCTCTTTCTCACCTCTATTACCATCCAATACCAAAGGAAGAAAACCAGCAAGCTATACTACA
Source organism: Crypturellus undulatus (assembly GCA_013389825.1). NCBI lineage: Eukaryota > Metazoa > Chordata > Aves > Tinamiformes > Tinamidae > Crypturellus > Crypturellus undulatus. The sequence continues at coordinate 40,514 of VWPW01002576.1, read as the reverse complement.
GCACCTGCAGTTCCCGCAGTATCATCTCATTTACAAGGATTTTGTGGCATATCCTACACTGCCAACAACCACCCTACGAACCACAACAAGCATTTGCTCCTCTCCATCCCTCTCCACTCTTCCCCTAGAGGACACTCAGCAGAGTTGTCCCCGTGAGCGCTTTCCAAGTGCAGGGGCCACCTTCCCTGAGCAGAGTTATGCTGTTAGCAAGGTGCACAAATCCCTCCAGCCAAACAGAGCACAGAACCAGGCTGACAGACTATCCTGTGTCTGCTGGCACATGTGCAAAGAATGCAGTTATCAAAATCTTCTTGGGCCCCGCTATTCTCCAGCTCATGGTGTATGTTATGCAGTCTAGAAGTTACAATCCTTGTCCTCAAAAATCTCTTAAGATCCAAATCAAATCTAGATTAAAAGAAAAAAAAAAGACTAATGCACGCCTTCTGTGAAACAAAACAGACTATTTCAGAAAGTATAATGCTGCACAGATCACAATAAAACATCTCCAAGTTGCTCCCTGCTGCTGCCATGGGCCTGGTTTCGGTCCCTGATCAAACATCATCATTTGTGCAGAACCCCTAAACCCGTCACCCGCCCTCTCCCTTCAGACACAGGGAGGGCCACCCCCCTCTCTGCTTCACTCTCCTTCTCTCAACGCTGCTGTGAGGTGGGTGGACACATATTCCTTGTCCTTCTCTCTCCCTATTTTAGATCTGCTTTCTCTCAGAGGAAGCCGACTTTGCACTGGACTTGCAGAAAGTATTTACAATGTGGGTGCCCTACAGCTAGTTGCATGTGACCCACTCTGTGCTAAGCTTTTATCTTCTGGTCACACTTTAAGGCCCTCAGTGAAGTCTTCTGTGAGATTGTGCATACGTAACAGAATGATACTCACTGATCTTCCTGCAGGGCCCTCTGGTCCCCCCCTTCCTGCAGGACCTTCCTTCCTGGGGAAAAGATTAAGTTTTAGCTAGAGTGAGAAAATAATCCTTTGACAGCGTAAGTTTTGCTTGGTAATATTCACTTTTAACACCTGTAAGACCAAAATGCCTTGTCTAATTTATTAGATCCTTGACTGGCTTAATGATATCAAAATGATCAGCTAATTCTTTTCAAAATACTTTAAAGTTTCCGAAGTTTTTCTTTCAAAACTATTTATTAAAAAAAAAAAAAACTTTTTACTTCGCTACTCTCTTTTCCATATGTAGCTCTATAGCAGGATTCCCTTCTCTCCCTTCTTCCCTTCTCATTTAGACTAAAAATAGATTAAGGACCATTTAAGGACCCAAAGCTCAAACTTTGATCCCAAATATCTTTGTGTATCTGCAGCCCAGTCATATGTGTAATGTCTGCAGATGAAATAGTTACTCCATGCACTAGTTTCCTGAACTGCTCCTTTCTACACAGATACCACGTGTGTAGAAAGCTTTGATCAGGATCTAGATATTTGTTTTCATCTTGCAAATATCTGATGTTTTTATCATATCCAATTACATATATTTTCCGAACCAACAGAACCAGTTATATCAGTGATTTCTTCTTTTAATAAGTAGTTAATGGTGCATCTTCATAATTCATCTAAAAATTCAGCTTCTGGTCACCTCATCCAGCTTTATATTTTGAATAATAGGTAACTAGGTTTTAGTTAGCTACTCAATCTCTCCCTTTTTTTGCACTTGATAAATGGAAAGAGTTGGTCCTAAAATGATGTTTTGGAACTATTTTTATGTTTTCCTTAGGACAAGAGGTCTCACTCTCTACTGATCTAAATAAAGCCGAAGATTTGGAAAGGAGAAGCATAAATGTACTTTAAGATGAAAAAGCAGTGTTGTGAGCATCCTTTGGACCTTCTGTCACTGAGTACTTAAATTTCAAAAACAAATTCTGACTATCTTTCCAGGGTCATTTGAATGACTTCAGCTCAAAGAAGGACATACTTTCTGAACTCTTTTTTCTCCTTAACAGAAAAAATAACTAATAGCTGGAATAATGAACTCAGGAAAGTAATGCTTTCTGACCCAGGAAACCTGCCCCAAACAGATCTTCATTACATTAGAAATAAAGCTACAGTAATTAAATTTCCAGTTAGGTACTAAACATAAAACTAGAACATAAGTACAAAACTGACTCATCAGCAATTGGCATGTGCTCTGTGTTGACATTGCTAGGAGAGGAGAAGAATTCAAACCCTAGTGTTCAACACCATCCACACACCAAGGTTATCACAATTTCTTGTAATGAAGATACTGAACAATGTATTTTGGGGCAGAAATTCTTTAGCAAGCACAGATCCAAGCTGATTAATCCATTTGACACAGGTTGCACTGTAGACTTAAGAACTCAAGCCCACAGCAGGAAATCAATCATATACTTCCTTCACACTGTCAGGTGCTTTTGCTCACAAACTTAATTAACTTTCATGCAGCCAACTCACCTATCGCTCTTAATTTCAGAATTTCAATGAACTTCAGACATCTCTACATTGCACTGTAGCTACATCTACATTCTGCATTATCTCAGTGCAGTAATCAGTATAATTTATTTTGCTTCCACTGTTATAAACAGTCATCTTAAATCATCAATTAGAATTAGGTTAATTGAGCTTGGGTTTTGAGTTGTTTTATTTCTGTCTAGGATTTTCCTAACAGACATACACTTGCATATATGCGTGTGAGTAAAATGTGCACATATATGTATATGAATTCATATATTTAAATGTAAATACTTCTGTTTGGGATGTATATGCACATACATATATATGTACTGCATGCCTGGGCAAGTCCAGCACTTTCGGACAACATAGACCTGCTGAGTGCAGACAGACAGGTCTCTACATGCAATCCGAATGTGGTGCTGTTTATATCTGATATAGGCACAATGCAAAGTGACCTGAGCTCACAGGAGCCAGGGACAGCAGCACAAAAAGAGTTTTGCCTGGGCTGTGGCTGTCAGAAATTCTTTTAACCCTGACTAGATGGAAGGTGGCGTTGAAAAAGGAAGATATGTCTGAATGAACAGGGATGTTATTTCCTCTATTTTGGAGTTACTCTTTGTGTATGGATTTATTGATATCTAAGCTGGATCTAGATATTTGTAGAGTACTGCTCTATTTAGAGTACTGCTAGAAGGATGTCATCAGCCATTAGTATACCTTACTGCTTTGTAGTGAGTATTATATATTTCAGTATAAAGTTCTAGTACTTTTATAGCTTAGAATCCCCAAACTCCCATAAAATCCAATTTCTCCTTAATCTCCCTAAGAGACTGAATAACTTTCAATATTAGATACAGATGTGTTAACATTCCATAGAAATCTACATCAGTAATGTGCATATTGCTGTAAAGACCTCAATATGATTCACATATCTTTACCTTCCTAGACGATTTTCTATGTTACCTGTTGGGTTTTCAGGTTCACACACAGGCACAAAATGCAACTGTGCGGGGAGTGAGCTGGCAATACTGCACTGAAATTGGGCAGAAGCTGGTAGGGGCACGAAAAATGCTTCTATAATAAAAAGTGAGATAATTTTAGTCGGATTAAAGTGATGTATGTTTCAATTCATCTGGCTTGTTTTTTCCACATTATAGACCTTTGAAAACACACTGCATAGAAATGCTATACGAACCTACTTATCAAATAGCCCTCTCAGTCCTTTCTCAGCTTTAACATCCACTGGGTCCCGAAGCAAAAATATTGTCTCTTATCAGGAAAGTCAGAACAAAACATGAAGGGAGTGCTGGAAAATAAAAATCTATGAGAATAACACAATTGTGCCATTCTGTCCAGGGCTACCCAGCATGCTCTCTGAAGAGCATTTGTACGGTTTCACTTTAAGCGACTTTTTAATGGCAGAATATTTCTGAAATGAGTATTCTGGCATCCACAGGTCTTTCCATTCACATCACAGTGACACTCTGATGCAGGGCATGTTTAACTCTTACATTGTTGCTCACAGGTGTTTTTAAAGCAAACGTGGAGAACATGTGCCATGTCTAAACAGTATATTCTCCAGTTACTCTCTTCTTAGCTTCGATAATGATTCTTGCAAAGGCATATATCCAAAGGCTACAAAATCTGGCAAACATGACAACTCAGTGTAAGAAATTTTCAAACCAAGCACACAAAACATAATGGCATAACACAAATGAGGTCATATAATGAAGCAGAACTTACCATGACAGCAGTGAATAAAACCCCTCAGCCACCTCCAGGTACTTTTGGATTGGGCTCCTAGGAGACATCACTCAAGAGCGACAACAGAAACCTTCAATTGGGGATTTTTTCTTTTCAGAGAATTGTAGGTGTATGTTCTTTTCTTAAAATATTATTAAAATCTCAAATCCCAGAATACATGTTCTCAACAATTCGTGTCCCCTGCCTCCCTCCACAAAGTCTTAGAGGAGCCAAACAAGTCATAACAAAGCCAAGTTTTGAAAATCCAGGTGCTTTTCCATAGCCAGAAGAGAGAGGTTTGGGAAGCTCTTTCTAGTCTAAAGTGAGATCATGCTTCTCAGGCAATCTAAAACCCAGGTTGACCAGCAGATTTTAACTCTTAAAGGGAGTCACAAAGCTACATTGTTACTAGAGCCCTGCACAGATGAAAAGAACTTGGCGAGAGTGCTCTTGTCTTCCCACCATAACCACTTCAAAACTGATTTGCCTGCAGAGGAATATCCATGAAGGCTACATACAGGAATGATAATATCTTGTTTTAATATTAGAACTAAAGCATACAGTTACAATATTTCCAACTGTGCCAGGCTGACCTCTTTGCCCTTCATGGTCATAGTTAAAGAAAAAGGGGGTGTGGAAGCAACATTTCCACGCAGACTTGAAAAGCCCCTCATGGACAGCAAGCTGCATTGCAAGGCCACACCTGGTGGCCCATAGCTTCTCCCACGGGCACATTCACACATCAGGTTTCCAGCTGTGGTTTCAGCAGCCAACTCTAGTCAACTGCATTGTGTCCTGGTCATGAAATCCAATTTTCATTTCAAGGCATGAGGCATCGTGATGCTGTTTTTTTCTCAGAGAAGCTGTAAAATCAACCTTGGGAAACCCAGAGGGTGCAATCACGTAAAAGCTATGGGGCTCCTGCATCTTCCACATCAAGCAGGACCTCTTCAGTGACTGCTGCCTGGGTACCACACGCAGCTTGCAGGCAGCCTGCACAGCGGGCTGGCTCACAGGCACAGAGCAACGACCATCCCCAGCTAGCAGACCCCTTCCAAAGCCTCCGCACAGGCAACTCGTCACTGAACATCAGCCTCACTGCTTTAAGAGAAACCAGCTCACTTGCCACATGCTCCTGCCTATTAGGCCGGAGGCCGGGAGGCCACAGGAGAGCCAACCCTCTCTGTAGATAATCCCTTTTCAGCTATGGGGTCCATGATGACACCTCGCATTCTCAGGCAATGCAGAGAACTAAAGGGAACTAGAAAGTCAGTGCTAGAGGAATCATCAAAGAAAACAACCATGAGAGGAAGAGGATAAGTTTCCAACTAGGTTTTATCTGCATTACAGTGTATTTCAAGTCGCTTTAAGACTACATGACAGGAAAAAGAACTTCCAGACTATCTGAGTAGACACTATTTAGTCTAGCTGACCCAAGGAAACCCTCAAGGCCGACTTCTGTAGATGTTTGCCACTCATCCCTGTGCAAGCAAAGCAACTGCTGTGTCCATCAGGCTTGCAAATGCTCCTTTTTAACACCATCTCAGATACTTGCCAGTGGTTTTCCCCCACCTCTCCATTTCTTCGCAGCAATCCCTTTCCCAATTTACTTCTTTGTACTTTAAATTTTGAAGCCAAACTCTGTCTGAGTAGCTGTCAGGAATAACACTGCTTGCACTAAAAGTCCACCATTTAATTTTCATCTAACTAGCTTCTCCTTAATTTCTTCATTTTAGAGTCTACAAAAGTATTTGAATGAATACAGTAAAATCTAGAAGAAAAATTGCACTTGGTTAGTAACTGCAGTATTGTATTTGCACACGGAAAGGATGTCACCATGAAGAACTCTGTGACCTGTCATCACGTAACACCATGAAAACTTCAGTTCAGCCCTGTGGTTCCCACTAGAGGGAGGTGTTGATAAAAGAATACTGTTAATCCTGTTAGTGAGAAAAATACTGAACATTTGCAAATGGCTCTTAGAGACATAACTATTTAATTTTTAAAAAAATGGAACAATTAAAAGCTCTTTGTTTTCTGCCTCTAAAAAGCAATTTTGTATCTGATTTTGGCGGGATCAATAAATAAGAAAAAAAATCTGCAGAAAAGGTATTTAAATTTTTCACTGAAAGTGAAAAGTACAAATGGAAAAACTGCTTTTGACAGACTTACAAACAAAAAAAGGGGATACTAGTTGTAATTTTCCATAAATGCATGCTCTGGGAGATTGCACAAAGTACAGTTAACATCAGGAATGATGTGCAGAAATATGTGCAATTGCATAAAGTTTATTTAATAAAAAAAAGGGTAGGATATACACTCATAAAAATAATCCCTTAATGAGTCTCACCAGCAAGGCTCGCTGGTGAAGCCAGTCAATCAGCTCTATGGCACATAGGGACACAACGGAGACAGAGACTGATACACCTGACTGAGTCACCTACCAAAACATAAGACTCATCAGTTGATGCTTTCAGTGGCGAAAGACATTTATTTCTTTAAGTGTTTCTTCCATTGCTTATTGGGATGGAACTGACCTCTTGAAAAAACATGCAATAATTTTGCATTATTTTGCTTCATGTTCAGTGCTATCTTGTACCCATAACCATCAAAACTTTGTTCGTCTTGTTGTCCTGAACATGGTAAAGAAGAAATCTGCAGATTGCCTCTCTGTTGGGATACAAATGCTGACTTAGCCTTTGCCATCAGAATCACTAAATCCCACCTGCATTGTGCACTGCCTTTCACAACCTTAAGGTCTCAATGAGAGAATATGACCAAGGAAAGCCTTTCAAATGAGCCAGACTTCTGAATATGGAAAAGATCTGTTCAATAAATCACTTTCCTAATGATTTTCACATAGCTGTTTTAATGACCCTACAATGTAACCGGGAGACCCACATCAAGAAATGCTGAGGGACTGGCCACATGAAGCTTCCTGATATTAATTAACTGTGTGTCTGGGGACTTCAAAGAAGAAAAGGTCACAGACCACACTTTTATCTCCAGCAAACGTGTGCTGAAACCAGCAGCACGGCCTTGCGGTGCTCTTGTGGAGCCTTCAGCCGCGCTCTGCTCTGCACAGCTGCCCCGTGTCAGATCCCGCGTACAGGCCACACCTGGACCGGGCCTTCCACATGGGCATCACTGTTGGCTAAAACCTTTAGATTAATACCAAGAGAGCTAAAATCTTACACACTTTTAAACTTTTTAGTTTGGTGTACTTAAAGAAAGAAAGAAACAAACAAACAAACAAAAGCATACAAGTTTTAATTTATAGCCTACCTAGTATTTTTCCTGCTGTATGTAGCAGGCCAGAGATCCCAGGTTTGATACTTCAGTTACGCCTATCATCTCGTTTGCTTCTGATAATCCAAGTTTCTGAAGAAGCTCAAACAATGCCATATGAAAATATTCTTAGTAGTTCAATTTGATATGGCTCCATAAAAATTGGCATTTGGTAGAAATTTATGTCCACTGATGGTTGCTCCTTAGAGATAACTGCTATCTAGAAACATCAGCCTTTTTAATAGGTTGGACTAGCTGATTTCTAGATGTCCCTTCCAACCTTAAGCATTCTATGATTCTGTAATGCTGCCAACAAAAAATATGCTTTTTGTAAGTGTTTCTAGGCTTGATATTTTCAGATCAGCAGGTTTGGTCATTGGCAACTCAAGGAAGGGATGATGCTGCCCTGCATTCAAGCTGGCCTCCATGACAAGAGCACACAGAGCCCAGGTGCTGGGAGTTGCAAAGGGGAATTGGCTCTAGAAGAAGCAGCAGAGAAGCGTAATGAAATGTAATGATAGGCTCATTTCCTCACCGCTTACTGAAAACTTCCAGGTTGTGATGGTTTGGAGCAGAGAACATGCAATCCCAGCTGTCGGCAAGTTCCAAATGTGCACCTGAACCACATCATTTGCTTTTTTTCCTGTAAGGAAGCCTAATGTGATTTTTATTTGTTTCTTTGTTTTGGTTACCTGATGCAGTTTACAATAAATGCATTTTCAAAACGAAAGACTAGTTGGAAGGAATGAGACATTTCCTTCCCCCTGCCTAACAATGACTTGTTACCCTGGGAAAAAGTAGCTGCTCTTCACAATCACATATTTCATAGGTAACTAGGAGGGCTTTGTCAGGAAATGTGTTTCTTATCCAGCTCCACAAAATACAGCAGCATCCCCTCGCTGCTTCTCGAGCAGGCTGCACTCCGGCCGGCCTCGCCGAGATGTCTCAGCGTGGCAAGCGCGCAGGGTGCAGGCGCCACAGCTCTCACTGCGCCCGCTCCAGCAGTGCCGAAGCCAAGCACGCTCGGGATGCGTTTCCGTACGGACATTCAAAGTGTTATACCGGCTACAGAAGGTCTAGTGTCTCCAAACGGACTGGAAGGCTTTCTCAGAGACGCACAACTTTCTATCTGACAGCTTGCTTCCTAAAACAGCATGATCTTTAGATGCAGAACATTTATGTATATATTCAATTCACAAGGAAGGACAGAATTTTAAGATTAGTGTTAAAGTGCATCCCAAATGAAGGTGTGGGTATTATTCTAGCTCTGTGCAGGCCCAAATGAAGTACCCAGACACCCCTACTTCTGAGTGTCTGGCAAAAAAATCAAGAAGTAGACCTATTACAACAAAAGAAGAGATCGTTTATAATTCCGTGAGCCATTTCTGTCAGAAAAAAAGCCATGTTTTTCCTTCATACTATAAAGAAACTATGAAGAAAAAAGTGTTTACTTCTTTTTTATTATTATAACATTTTTATGTAACAAAATAAAAACATATTTTCAATCAACTCTGAATTATCAACTGAGAAGATGAAAGGATTAAAAAACAGTACATTTGTGTTCACATACTTGTAATATTGGTTAAACCTAGGCACGATGATCTGAAGCATTATGTTTTCAGTAATTTTTACACAAAAAATACATGCATTAAAAAAAATTAGTTGATATCCTTAGAGGTGATTCTTATTTTATCTGCTCAAGTCACTCTATGACTCTGCACTGTACAAAACAAGTGTAAGTGAAGGTGATGTAAGTATTCCCTTAATACATAAATTCAGGGCCTGACGATACGAACTACAAAGCTTTTAAAGATTAGATTAAAGAATCATCCATAGCTGGAAGGATACTAAAGCATCTTCCATAGCTAGATTGTATAGAAACTCCTGATATTTGCTGGAGAAATATAACAGAATTTGAACTAAATTGCATTAACTACATTCCAGATGTAGCAAACAAAAGTAGCACAATTCAGTTCTCCTTTGCTCAGCCTAAAGCTAAATACTAAATGTGCCAATTTAGTTTACCGTGAAGGTCTGCTCTAAAATTCAGTTTTCTGCTTTTTGCAGTCCTGTTTCCTGAACTTAATTATATAGACGTGAGAATTAAACAGATTTACTTCTTATCATTTTCACCATAATATGCAGTTCTAGAGTTAATGATGCCTGAGGAGTTTTGCTTTTAACTTCATTTTAAGCAGGACAAGGCTCAAAATTACTCATGGTAAAATAAATCTCAATTTGTTAAACCTGCCCATCCAGGTGTGCTTCATGAAAAGCAAACTTCTGCTTCCCTTAGGACTGCAGGGAGGGAAAGATCAGACCCCGGTTCAAATGCTTTAAGGTCAAGGAGTTGCACAAAACCCAGTGATCAATTATTCAACTTCCATCCAGTTCTGATCACTCATAGTGGCCACCTGCAACTCCCCTCAACAGACTCGTGGTGCTGAATGCAGTCCTCACCACAGCGGACTTACATAATATTTGTATATGATTGCACCTCTAGAACAGAATAAGAATGACTGAGTAAGGAGTTCAGTATCTCCCAAAATCTTCCTGGAGATGATGCAAAACCAGATCCTTCTTCCAAAGCCAAAAAGGCTTGGCACGCTCCCAAGCATTTGTATCCTGTTCTTGTTTACTGTCAAACCTGCAATTGCTGGTTTTTGCAGCAACCAACTTGCACTTTCATCTGCCACATCAGCCTGGCCATAAACAGAAAAAACGCTGAGGACTAAAGGGGTGTGTAGGTACTGACAGAAACAAATGCTTGTCAGAACAAGGATAGCAACGTTAACATGCTATTATGATGTTGTGACAGCAATATACATTGGGAACCCAGTACCTTAATCACTGATATTCAAATAAATAACTTCACTTCAATCATAGAAATCTTTTCCTAAAACAAAGATCAAAGAACTGGATCTCCAGGGCCATCTTTCAAGGCCTCGCTTAAGGTGTTCGGTTGGTACACTCTGTTACTTCTATATCTCTGTCCTCAACATAGGGAGATGTATATTTCATGTTGTAGTTATAAGCCAATTTATACTTTTTGTATTCTGGTTATTTTGAATATAATGACATATTTTTAAAATGGGAAGGGAGAGAAAGTCCCAGTAAAAGTTCCTTAAACACAGGAGACGGTAGCCTAGACTTCCATAGCCGCCAGAAAGACCAGCCACAGACGCCCTCTGTGAGAGACACCCATCTCACATCGTCCATGTGAGGGACAAAATGTTGCTAATGCACGACAGAAAATTTCAAAATAGAAGCAAGAAAAAAACAAGAAAAAACGAGAACTCTGACAGAGAGGAGGCGATGTTGCCAAGGGAAGCAGCAACGTCCAGGCACACGCCTGGCACATAGATGGAAGCAGAAGAAAATACGTAAGTTGCAAATGAAAACAGAGCTGCAAAGATCCCTCCCACCAAACATCTCTTCAGGCCTCTCATCCCTTTGGGTACCTCTTGGCTTCCTGCTGTAGTACCCACACACTTGGCTTTCCCATAGGCCAGTTGTTTTGGGGGAGTTTGACTCATCTTTTGTCAGGTCTCTCCTCAAGAAGAGTTGCCTGGAAAGACCCATCAAGGCTGGAAGATGTTCCTGGACTGCTCCTCTCCCTTCCGCCCAAGAGCGTTCAAATACTGGACGTGTTACTAGCAGGGCAGGGTAAGCAAACTTTGCTAATGCCTACCAACTGCTCAACCTGCCTACCTGCTCACGATTTCTCAATTTCTTACTCTCCTTTAGAAGACACTCATTTTTAACTTGGTTTACATGAAGGTGGGGTAGGTTTATAATTAATGGGGATATATTTCTTGAAATCAGCACAACACTTGTAGTCCAGTATTTTTCACTACACTAACTGTATTGTAAGATGACGTCTTAATATGTATGTCCCTTTGGATATTAGTATTCATTATCACTATTACTATTAGTATTTATTATCACTACCAAAATCTTCATGAAAGTAACACCCTTTAATATAAAAAAATTATTTGGTTTTAATAACTTTCAAGATCATCGTTTAGTCCGGTGTACATATAATAGGCCAGCTGAGGAATTATCATTGAAACAATCAAGTAATGAGTAAGTATATTTTCACTACCCTAAGGCTTTGGGATAGAGGGATCGGAAACTCTGAGGCTGACATTGAAATGAACTCAGAAATAGGCCATTTATGTCCCCTTTTGGTGTCATAACCATGACATTCTAAATGTCATATGCTAAATGTCACAGTTAAATAATGCTTTGTGCTTTATTTACATGAATACATGGAAACTGAACATATTTGCTATTAATCCAAAGCATCATTTCTCCGAGTCCCCTGGGTGATACTGCATCTGAGTACGCAACAGCTGCAGCAGCTGTGCAGTGGGTAACTCTCCCTGGTACCCAGGTTTCCTGTGCTCAAGCAATACATCTCCATGTTCACTGCTATAATAAGTTCCAGGAAATGCACATGGTAGCAATTACTGTCAGCATTCATCAAGACTTAAAATGCTGAAAATTTCTTTTTAATTCATGTGCTTTCTTCCTAGTAGACCAGATACTTTAACATGTGGCTAGAGGAAGAGTGTCTTGGGACTGAGCTTTCTGTGATCATTGCCTTCTCTTCCCATACAAGGCAGCAGTATTTGACCATACAATTCATTAGAAGAATCTCTTACTAGATCTCTCCCTATTCTCTGATCTAAAGAAGCAATCTCCTGCTTACCCTGAGCAAACTTAATGTTAATAAATTTTTCTTAGATACCCTATATAACAAAATATAAAATCATGAAACAGAGTGAGCAGAGAATCATTATGCCGTACAAAATTAAAGCCACATTGAGACTTCTGATGTACAAGCTTGAATTTTGAGTGCTTGCCTGCCTATTGTAACCTTGGCAGCTGCACGGCCACAATATGACTTCCATTAATTTCTTGACTTGAAACAGTATAATTAACAACATTTCTTTTTTGGAACACTTTTTTTTTGAGCCATAGGATTGCTATTTTGTCTTCTCTTTAACGATAAGAAGATAATCGTGTCTTTTCTATTTCTCTTTAAAATATCAGCGAAGACTTCAACCTCAGTCTACATTTCCAAGCTTGCCATAGATTTCATGAAAATATTATTACAGAAGTGAGTACAACACATTTTCAATAGAGTTCTTAGCATCTCAGACTGAGTACCCCTCCTTGCAGAAAGTTAGCAATAGCAAACAACATCATTTGGCAAGTAGTCAAGTAAAACTGAGTCGGGTAAGTACTGTCATGCACTGGCTTGATTATCAGCTGGAATAAATTGAATTGGTAGGCATTACCAAATGGAGATTTCAGCCAAGGTCAGTTCAGTAGCAATCCTTCCAACTGTAATACCCAGATAGGAACTGCACACCATTAAAAAACAAGGATAGTTAACACCACGTTTCAGGCTTTCCTTGGGCTTTGGTTGTCATGTGGTTAGTTTTTATTGCCTGCTAAGAATCACAACTTGTTCCCTGAGCTGAAAATAAACAGATTAATCTTTCTTGTTCGCACTTCTACATCCTCTGCCTCATACTGAAATGGCAGAATAAAATCATCAATGATAATAATCACACCCAAACCCAACAACTCTTCCTTCCAGTCACAATTCAACTGTGTCTGGGCTCTCCTTTACAGGGCAAGAAATCTATTGGCCTATGAAACACGGTTCCTAAGGAATTCCACTGCACCATCAGTGGAGGCCAGGCCCTAGAGACAGGAGAAGAAGCCAGAAGAAAGGAAGACTTGCCCAGGGTAGAGGAAGATTGGGTCAGAGAGCACCTAAGACACCTCGATACCAACAAATCCATGGGCCCCGATGGGATGCACCCCAGAGTCCTGCATGAGCTGGCGGATGTCGTAGCCAAGCCACTCTCCATCATCTTTGAAAGATCCTGGAGAACGGGGGAGGTGCCGGAGGACTGGAAGAAGGCCAATGTCACACCAGTCTTCAAAAAAGGCAAGAAGGAGGACCCGGGCAACTACAGGCCGGTCAGCCTCACCTCCGTCCCCGGAAAAGTGATGGAACGGCTGATACTGGCCGTTGTCTCCAGGCACGTGGAGGACAAGAAGGTGCTCAAGTCTAGTGCTCAAGACTAGTCAGCATGGATTCGCGGAAGGGAAATCATGCTTGACTAACCTGATAGCCTTCTATGATGGGATGACCGGCTGGATAGATGAGGGGAGAGCGGTGGATGTCATCTACCTTGACTTCACCAAGGCTTTTGACACCGTCCCTCACAACATCCTCCTGGACAAGCTCCGGATGTGTGGGCTGGATGAGTGGTCGGTGAGGTG
>VWPW01002576.1:0-25905 GCA_013389825.1 Crypturellus undulatus | reverse complement strand
TCTTGACAGTGAGGGTGACAGAGCCCTGGAACAGGCTGCCCAGAGAGGTTGTGGAGTCTCCTTCTCTGGAGATCTTCAAGACCTGCTTGGATGCAGCCCTGTGCCACGTGCTCTAGGTGGCCCTGCGTGTGCAGGGGGGTTGGACTAGATGACCTCCAGAGGTCCCTTCCAACCTTAGGCATTCTATGATTCTATGATCATGAGCCAATCTCCCAAGTTTCTGTTGCACAGGAAAATCCCCAACATGCACTAATAAATATTTATTCAAGCTATATTAAAGGCCTAGTCTTCACAAATTCTGTTCCTTGTGTCCATGTTATTCTCTTACTACTTTTTCTTCTTGGCAAATACCTATCCCCTCTCTCCCCTTTCTGGTGAATTCTTTCTCCTTCAGCGCCAGCAAATGCCTCATCTTTTCATTTGCATAAAATGGGACAAACTCCTTACATGAAACCATAGTGCTTCCTTCTACTCGGGGTTCCTCACTTCAAAGCCATATTAAGCAACGTTCCCTCCCACTGCTGTGAGTTGCTTTCTCCCCTCAGGCTCCCGAGATGTCTCGTCTGCCCCCTTGGGACATCTCTGGCCCTTCCTGCTGTGTGTGAGGCTTCCCCGCCCTGTGGCCAACTGAAAGGGGTGCTTTAAGGACATTCTCTTAAGCATCACCCATATATCTTAATAATAAATGGTTCTAGATAAAACACTTATACTAATTCTCTATCCAAGGAATAAAGATAAGGTGCACAAAGTTGCTGATGAATAAAGTACAAAGCCAACATGTCATTTTGAGTACAAAACAAAAGATATATGCAATACCTAACTAAAAATCCAGACACTAGAATAGATCCAGCTCAGTAAAAGTCTGCAAATCCTCATATTCATAGATCATAGATGAGGAGTAGGGAAAGAAGAAAAATTTTTCTATTTTCAAGTGTCTTTTTTTTTTTTTTGTACGTATTTATAAAAACCTACTCCTGTATTGTTCTGTGATTTGTGCTACAGAGAGCAAATCTGTCCACGGTCTGAGCACACCGTGAGTTCAAACTTCCTCCTTCATCATTGGCAGTTCACTAGTTTCCCAAATGGAACCTTTGCATTTTCCAGTTTAAGACATACTAGTTTCTACCTCAGCTAAGACCCAGTGTCTCTACATGCCTGATGTCAAATGATCTCAATGTCACACACAGGATTTTCTCTCTTTGGCCCATTGGAGGGCAGCAAAATATTTGCTAAAGAGCTTCCTCATTTCATGGGCTCCTCATGGAGTTGTCCCAACAAAAGGTTTCATAAAAAACTGGAAGAGTTCAGAATTTGTTTGGCTTGTAAGAATTTATGTATTTATTTATTTTAGTTAGAACTAAGTTTTTCAAATACTTCAGACAATTTTTCACATCAGAGATTATGCCTTAAAACTAACAAGGCTTCCTGTATAAATAATTCTGCGGTGTTCCCACTCTTTCCAGAGCTAATGACATCCATATTAGGAGGAGGAGGAGGGTAGGGAGGGTAGTAATGTTTTACTAGAAGCCAATTAGGCTGCTCTCCTCTGGAAAGCTTGGATAAATATATTAGTGGTTTAAATCCAACTGTGTATCTCCAGCTCATCAGTATTGGCAGACAGATCATCTTGCATCATTCATTTGCTATGAGGACATGTTATCTTAGCTTTTAGTTTATTATAAAGGGGAATCAGCAGTACTAATGGAATATCTTGGAGTCCATGCCTTAGGTTGCAAGCCAAGTTAAAAAAGGAAAAATATCTTAATGCATCTGTTAGTGGATTTTCTACAATTCTCTTCTGTAAATTCTGAATATCAAATGCATTAATTTTCTGCTGATGTTTCATGAAAAGCTACTGATATTAGCCTTGTATATAAGAACAGACTGACTGCAGAAAGATGACCAAGAATAAAGCATATAGTGTCAAAATGCCTTCAGTCTAAATCCCAGCAGCTGTAAAGGGTCTTTAACCAAGGACCGTACATGTGCTTTATAGTCTGTAAAAAAATCAGCCCCTTTATCGAATGTTTCGGGCATTCTCCTGGAAATGAGATTTCCTCCTGCTTTTTACCATGACAATACAGCAGAAGGCAGGACAAAGAGGCACGACGTGATGCTCTGCTCTGCAGCGAGGCCAGGAGCAAAGCCGGGCTGCGTTCTGCCCCGCAGCTGCTCGGGCTTTAGCCCAGGCCGGGGATACCTGCGCCCAGACGGGCTCCAGCAGGACGTTCCCACTGGCAGGAGGGCAGCAGATGCCATTGTGCCCAGGGGGTCGGTCTGGGGACTTCCGTGGCTGAGCCTCAGTCTGCAGCTCAGGGCCTTGCTGTGCAGGGGGGTGAAGGGGCACCCACTGCAAACGACGCAAAGCCAAAAGCTTCTTAGGGTGAGAAACTTGAATCGTGCCAGAGTTTTTTTTTTTTTTCTTTCCTTTGTGTCTGTGCATGTGCGTGTGTGAAAGTTGACAAAATCCCGTGTTTTAAAATATAAGCCACAAAAAGAGCTATCTATTATGTAACTGAGTGCTTAATAATACAGTGGGTGCGCTGGAGAAGCCTTCCTATCCCACAAAATAGGGAAACACAAAGAAATTATTCCCTTCGATATCCCAGCAAAATCAGAACCCAGTAGTCCGGTGTGCAAATCTGTCAGCTGGCAGAAGTAGAAGTGGTTTTTTTTTGTTTTTTTTTGTTTTTTAATTAAGTTTCTCACAAAGATATTACCAGCTGTGGTACTTGCACATACTAGACTGCAGACAGTAAAGGTACAGAAAATTGTCACACAGCAGAACTGCAGTTCAAGCTACAAAGAACAAGAACAGCAGTTGAAGGATACAGCAAGAGACAGGAGCTTTCCTTAGCTTTCCCATACAACAACTCTAGATTATGTGCAACTGATTCTTTACAGCAGGTAAAATTCATTACAGTTCAGTCAAAACACAGAGAGACACAAGTGAGAGATGGATTTCAAAGGAGAAAAGGGAAAGCAGTGATATTAGGGCAGAATCATCTGCAGGGTTATTCACAAGCAAATAAACTCCTAAAGTAGACAATATTATAATATAAAATGAATTAGCAGCTTCCTCTTGGAGTTGGATGACTATTCGTAAGAAATACTCACCTAAACAGGATGTAACTGCATATAAATATCTTGGCTGGTTACAATGCATGACACTGCCTGTGCATACATATAAATTCAAATTCACGCTTGCATGCGGTTCTGATACATTATTTTCATTGATGTTTCATTTAGTAAACGTAATTACAGAAAACATACTGCCCATAAAGCATGCACTGTCACCCGAATGGAAATCCTGCAAAAGAAAACTACTCTGCTTTACAGTATGCAGAGTGGCAGCACAGTTGTCACCGATCATGGACTTTTAGAAGGTCCCACAGTCATTCTAATGAGCAAGAGTAAGACTAGTGCAAGTTCCACCCCAAGCCTTTGTTCTAAGGTGGAAAACACAGATATTACTTGTACAGCATATGGAGCTGTCTTCAGCGGTTGTTTACGAATGTATTAATTGCTACGGAGCCTGATCAGATGGAGCTGTTGAAAGGAACAGAGCCGGAAAAGGGAAACAATAGCAAAGATGAGGAGTAGCCCAGTGCACACAATAACCAGGTTACAGCTGCCAGAAAGCACCTCCTGGACAGAACCGTTTCATCAAGATCATCAGATACCAATGCAAACACTTGAGCTGATCTTTCCTTTCCAGGTTAACCTCCCCTTTGGGCTGCAGGAAACTCCCCATCCTGCTCACAGAACAGTCCCTCTGGGTTTACCATGAGGGTCCTGCTAGCATCCACTGCTTCCTTAAATCTGCCCCCTTTTTAGCAGCAAGCACTGCTGAAGTTTCAGTAGGTCTTACTCATCCTTGACAAAACATTTACAACAACAAGAGCCTCAGCATAAAGTTTCACCCCTGCTGGAACCCTGGCTATTGTATATTGTGGTGTTCCTT
This sequence comes from Crypturellus undulatus, assembly GCA_013389825.1. NCBI lineage: Eukaryota > Metazoa > Chordata > Aves > Tinamiformes > Tinamidae > Crypturellus > Crypturellus undulatus. Next base: position 21,941 of record VWPW01002576.1, on the reverse strand, counting down.
TTCTTGGCTGCTGTCCAGCCTCATTCCTTGAAGCCTTCCCAAGCTTAAAACCCTAAAACTCCTCCCTCTTATGGAAGAATGTGGATAAAAGCAGCAATCCCTTCTGCTCTCCTAGCTCCTAGGCCCCACCTCTGCAGCTGACCGAGACTCATCACTTTCTGCTTAAGAATCTGATATTCTGTCCAATATTTTTGTCAGGAACAGCATGTAGCTCAGTTGGAACAACAGCTCCAGCTTAAGAATATGGCAAATTGAGTCTGCATGTGCTTTAACGTTTACCTGGGAACACAAAGCAATTCTGGCAGGCCCAGAACACATAAAGCCAGTTCTGTATGCATTAACCATTGTATGTAATCGTCATGACAAAGCAGACTCTACCTCTATTTATATCTGGGATTTCCAGGCACAAATACAGAATCTCTTCCGAGAGTCTCTCGGGTGCAGCTGTCCTGTAACTGTGGCTGCAGAAAACAACAGAACATAACTAATATCAGAGGTAGTACAGGGGTGATTTATATTCTTTTCCTGCAGTGAGAAACTAAGACCACTGAAAAAATATGCTAGGTACAGCTGTGACTTTATAATAAGCAGTTCACATAGAGCCAAGAGACAAGCTACAAATAGTAAAAAAGGCACAAATACAACACATCATGCATTTTTTATGACTAAGCAACAATAACAAGTTCACTCTTATGGCAGACTGAGGCCTGGACGGTCCAGCGGGTTCAAGGACAGGAAGGTCTCACCAAGGCAGACCAGAGCTCATGCAGTAGCCAGGGCAGCAGCTTCCTGCCATGGACTAGATTTCCTGAATTATAGGCAGGAGTGGCAAAAGCTGCAGCTGGGGAGAAGAAAAGCAGCTTGCCAAGCACGGGAGCGACAAGGGAGGCACCTTGCAGCTGGGACAGATAATCTGTGCACACGGAGGAAACGGGAGGAAGGGCGAGCAGCGAGATGGCGCGCAGGGCGGGCGCTGCAGGGGGCACGTGTGCTCAATTACTGCCCCAGTCCGAAGCAGGGAGGGAGATGTGGATGCCTGTCTCCCTGCCTTTGAACAGCCTTGCGACTGGAACTGCAGAATGGCTCCTTTGTCCTGCCCCCTTGCTGAGGAGAAAAGCCCCAAGGACTCGCGCCAGATGGCCAGGGCGCTCAGAGGACCCGGAGGAAACAAAAGAGGGAAAGCTTCATTCCCTAAATCTGTATTGATCCCTGAGGCTTACAGGGCAGAATTCCAGGGAGCACACAGCCTAAGGGGATGATACAGGAATTAAGGTTCTCAGCTAGGATGCACTTGTGCATATGGAGCAGAGACGTGGATGTAGCTATGTGACAAATGCATACATGGAACACCACAGTGTTAAAAGAAAGCCCGATAAACTGAGAGTGGCCTGAGAACAGTCACTCAGGGAGCTTTTGGAAATGGAGACTGCGTGGTGGGTGCCAGAGGCAGCAAGGCAATCTAACTAAGAGAATGGAGGAAAAACAACTGCTGAGCAACAGAGTTTTATTTTTGTATTAACCCTGCCAAAGGGGTTATTTATATCCTAATCTTCTCAGCTGGTAAGACTGAGCTCGTGAAGGAAAATTGCAGCGAGCTCCCGTCCCGTATTCTATGAAGCAGCTAAGCTTCACCTCAACCTCAGAGCTGCTCTGCAGCCTCTGACCGTCTCCAGAGCATACGGATTCCAGGGTAATTCTTGTAGAAAATGGCAGTTTATAATTAGGTATTCTGGGATGATGAGGCATTGGGATGGCCCAGACACTATAAGTAACCCTTATGCAGCAAAACTACATCACGTCCTGAGGGAGCCTACCTGCTGCAGAAGTGAGAACACACATATTTCTCACCTAATTCCAGCGATTGGATTCTGATGCTACCATCCCTCTTTTCAAGAGCCTCCAGCACTTAGCTTTCCTTAAGATCCGAACATTTAACTTTTCCTACAGTTTAACAGAAATATCCCTGACACTTATTCTAGCCCATTGCTTCTTGCGCTTTCCCCACTGAAACAAAGAGCAGTTTATTCCCTTCCTCTCTGGATCATCCTTTTAAAATATTTTAAGACTGCTATCACGCCTCTCCTCAGTCTTCTTTCCCCTAGACTAAACAACCCCAGTGCCTTCAACTCCTAGGGCATGATTTTTTAAAGCTCTGTCATTCTTATTGCTTGGCTCTGGACTTTGTTCAACTGGACCACATCTATCTTGCAGGGAGGTGTCTGCATCTGAAACTTCACTATTACTTTTAAAAAATTAAAAAGTTACTTCAAAGATGTAATGTAGCACTCCTGATATAACATCTCAGTGTTGAATGTATTCTCTATAATTTTGCCTTTTTTGTTTGTTTGTTTTTTTAAGACTATCCCCAGGGAGAAGTATGGCTTGGGATATTACCAAGATAGTTGGAAGATACATGTAGTGTAGGCTCCTTAGAGAGTTACCTGTTTCTACACAGGATGGTTCCACACAGGATACCAGATCTGGGGTAAACTTTGGAGAAGAAGTGTTATTTCATATACTATGTGTTATAGACTTAATAGTGAAGTTCAGGTTATTCAGAGTCATGTATACCATTGCTCTAGCACAATGATTTCACTGCATCATGAGTGGTGGGGTCTGATGGTTTGGGGTCTTTTTTTTTTTTTTTGGTCCGTATCTTTCTTTTCAACTGCTTCTTGACATGTTGTTAAAAATTATGCCAAGGGAAAGAATAAGAAGGAAGAATTACAAATAAAATTACTTATACACACACAGATATATCCTAGAACAGATGTCCTGACACACCACAACCACTTTGTGAGGAAAATACATGTGCTTTTCAAGCCTGTGAAACAACCATCACCACAACTGTTAAAGAGCAGAAAATAATACAATACTCGAGTTAAAAGTAAAGCTTAACTGCTTGTTCTGATGAATTATCTAGTGACCTGTGGCAAGATCTCCAAAAAAACTTCACTTAAATATCTTCCTTGAATCCTGAGATCTGCAAAATTGCTCCACAGCTTGCAGCTTGGTCTATTGCTTTCAGTTTGGCACTTTCTGCATCCAATTATAATTTTTCTAAGTTTAGTTTAGAATTGGCATTTTTTCCTCAGCACTGTCCATACTGATTTGTACTGAGCAGCCTTGGTCAGAGACCCTCCAGAGCTGCATGTTTGTTTCAGCCACCTCCGCTCTGCGATAGCAGCTCTGATGTTTTCTCCGTTTCTTTGTTCCTCTTCGACCTCATGTTCTGGGGGTACAGGAATCTGCAGCAATCTGTAGCAGTACAAAATACCTTATCTGTTCTTGCTCACTGTGTTGCAGACTGTCAAACAAATCCTGTGCTACCAATTCCGCAACATTCAGAAAATTATCTGCATTTCATAGAATCATAGAATCATAGAATGCCTAAGGTTGGAAGGGACCTCTAGAGGTCATCTAGTCCAACCCCCCCTGCACACGCAGGGCCACCTAGAGCACGTGGCACAGGGCTGCATCCAAGCGGGTCTTGAAGATCTCCAGAGAAGGAGACTCCACAACCTCTCTGGGCAGCCTGTTCCAGGGCTCTGTCACCCTCACCGTCAAGAAGTTCTCCCTTAAGTTCCCGTGGAACTTTTTATGCTTCACTCCTTCTTAGGGTGGAAAAGGCAGATCTCCTCCTCAAACAGCCAAATTTTGGAAAAATTGCACCACAGCCTTAAGCTTCTCCATTTTCTTGTTCACCATGTGTGTGTCTACATCTCAGTTCCTTTTATATTTGTACTACTTTCTTTCCGGCTTCGATGGACATTAATAAGAAGCCTGAGTCAGGTGGGTTAACCAAAATTGAAGCAAAATCCTTATGGGAGGGAGAAATACGTACTTGCATTAATCATGCTGTTAACATCAACACTATCAACTAATTTGTACCTGGCTACTCCAGGAGGGAGTTAGATTTCATTTTTTAAATGATCACATACAAAAACTTCTCACTTTCCTTCAAATGTTACGTGGGATGTCAGCCATACTGAGAAGCAGGTATCTTCATTGAGCGGGCTGGAATTTTAACTTCCGGAAGTCAGTACGTGTCCTCGAGCCTCCTCTGAAGTTTTACGGAGTGGAAATAAACGTTATTTCCACTCTATGGGAATGGGATCCTGCCAGCGATCGGCGGCAGGACCGGCGTGCAGCGCAGACCCGCAGGAGCTCTCGCGGCGCTGGCGGAGCCGGAGCAGCCCCCCAGCCAGGCTCCGCGTGTCGCTGCTCTGGGCCAAGTCCCGAGCGCTGAAACCCTCTGAGCAGAGCCCCCGACTCGGCAGGCACCGGCTCGGCGAGGACAGGGCTGCTGGCGCTGCCCGAGGAGGAGCGGGTTTGGCGCGTGCCGCAGTAGATCTCAAATCCTTCCCCGCAGAGGTCCCGTGGATGCGAGGCGGTGCCTGGGAAGCTTGGGCCTGCAGCCAGCTCAGGGTTTATTAGCCTGATTGGCACAACACTAACAGAGCTGAAGTGCTTCAGGGCCAAAAGGGATCCTGCAAGCAGGGCGGATGCTCCCTGTGCCACCACCTCTGCCGAAGAAGTTCCTGGCAAGACAGGAGCTCCGAGCGCCACGGTAAGGCAGTTTGGGTAGCTGTATCAACAGGAAAATTCAAAAACTCCCACTAACACCAACACAGCCCTGCCTGCATAATGAAAGATGCAAGCAGTGCCATAGGGTGCACAGCCAGACCATCTCCCAGCTTGAAATTTAACATTTCTACCCAGCTGCTGGTTGGTAGGGCAGCCCACACGCCCAGGGGCATTCTACCGTTTAAGCACAAAGCAGAATCACACTCAGTCCTGCGATCCAAACTCTTCGTTTTTCTTGGAAAATACCCCGGCATACCACAGGAGCAGCTGTTCTGATTGCTTCCTTTCATTACCATCTATGGGTGCCTCTGTCAAGCTAACCTCCCTCACCGACTGGGCTTCTTTACAGCTCTTGACCTTGAGCCTCCAGAGAGGGTTTGAGACACCAGCTACATTGTCTACTTTCCCCATCATCTGTTTTTTCCCTATATCTGCACTTCTTGGTCATTCGTGGTAGCTGTTCTTTTCCAAGACTCACCCTGTTGCACAGCCTGAAATGCAGTTTTTCTGAACTGCAGTCCTGACAGGGTATTTGTCGCTTCCAAAAGGTTGGTGGCTGCAGTTCAGCTTTACGTGTACTTTTTTGATGGAACGCTGGATTCACGGTACTCCTCTAAATTTCTGCATGGAAAATATCATCTTTGTCGTGATGTAGCAGTGGCAGAGAAATCACGAAGGTCCTAAATGTTTTTCCCCTTATTCTCAGTAGTCCATATTGCTCTTACCAGTAATCAGTATCTAAACAATGTCTGCCTTTTGACATTGACTTTGTAGTTGAACTGCTTTTTCTAGACTTTGTAGTTGCCAGTGATTAATAATCAGTGATAACACTGTGAACAGGTTCCAGCGGAGAGGATACAGCACTTGCATCAGCTGGTGCTCGTGGCTACTTCATCACAAAATTATTTTCTTGGTGCACCAGCTCTCAGCTGGACAATTCTGCCTCAGTTCTGTGGATGCCAAGAGAAAAGTGGCAAAGTCTTTCAAGGAGGCAGATATTTCAACTTCATGACCAGTGAATTTTTGCTTAGGAGAGTCTTTTGACATGTTAAAATTGCTGTCCGTCTGTAACAGGCATTTACACAAACCAATTCTTTGCTGGACACTGTGCAGAACAGCTATTGCATACATAGGCAGGACTGGACTCCTTTTAACATCTTTGAATAGAGAAAATATAAATAATAGAAGATAACCACAACTGCTAGAAGACTTCCAGCTGCCCTTAGCACCTGGAAGTAACAGCGTGGCCTTTTGGTAATGCTAGATGCTTTTTAGCTTAGATGGGAGCCACACCAGAGCAGGGAAACAGAAGAGGAAAGCAGCACTGACCTGAAAAACAGAAATTAGAAAGAAGGGTAAAAAATGGATTACATTTATGAAGAAAAGTCCAGAACTGAAACAAAATTCATTAGAGGTTCCATAAAAGTCTCCATCTTGCAGGTTGCAAAAAAAGGGGAAATTCCTCTTACATGAGGGAAAGCAGAAGGAACTGAATGGGCTGAAGCTGAATTTGAATCATAAACCAGTATGTCCCCAAAACACAAAACTACGTTTCTTCCAGGCAAGTATTTTCATTGCTTAGCTTGTGTAAAAAGGTTCTATAATTAGAAAAAGAATGTACTAGTATGTAATTCTTTTTTTTTTTTCTGGGAAAAACATCTGAGACTTGAAAATTGCTGTTTTTATTTCCACATTTGCTGAGCTGTTGTGTAATGCACAATCTGTTGCTGTAATCTATCTGTTGTATAATACCAACATAAACATATATACATATAACAACTACTATGTAGTTGTGGTGTGTAATATCTGCTGTGTGACGTACCATGTAGTATTTTTCTCCACGGCTCTTAAGCTTAAAGACATAGATGTATCACACAGGAGACTGCCCATTTACCAGCTGTGACCGGCGGAGGCCGCATCCAATCCACTACCTGGTTAACAAGGAGGGAAAAGAGGCTCCCTCTGAAGTGAAATTTAGTTAAATTTAGGCAAGTAGGTTAGGTGGAAAGCATCTGCCTTCGGAGGTCTATAAAGGTAGCTGCTCTGTCTCCATCCAAATTGGAACACCAAGTATGTGAGCTGGTCTGGTACAGGCCCGGACCACAGCGACACGAGCCATACGCTTCCGTAGGGGCAGAAGAGCACTGTGTGTATCAGCAGGTTTTAAGGAATAAAAAAAACCACAGCATCTGGAGATGGGAAAACACATCACTCTCCAGCCAAAATGTAAATAAAACTGCAAAAATGAACTACAGGTCACTCAGGTGTTGGTGGGAGATGTGGTAGGATTTTTGAGATGTTATTCAGAAAGAAAATACCTGAGTAAGTAAAACTTTTCACCCAGCAACAGTCATATCTTGGTATCCAGCCAGATCCCCTGCCCTGGGTGTCGTGCTCCTCGGTACCGCTCTGCGCCGAGCGGGACCTTCTCCTACGCACGGGCCGGCCGGCCTGGACCGACTCACATCCGCATCCCTGCCCAGAACAGGGAGGCTGCGTCCAGAACACCCCTGGCATGGGGCGCTGCTCCCAAACACTGCCCGGGAACTGTTTAGGAGAGTCAAAGCAGATTCAGAAAGTTGGCCAGAGACAGCGCTGTGGACGGTGGGTCCCAGCCCCCAGGAACATTTCTAGGCACCATGTAATTCCCTCGTACAAACACAGCCAGTGACTCTCAGCAGGAGTCCCATTCCTGCCCTGCACTGCGTGTGCTGCAGTTCATCTACACACCCCGTTGTACACAACGATTACATAAATCTCTCGAGGGAGCTGTTTTGTAGGGTCTAACACTGCTCTGTGACTGTAACACAGAATTCAGCTATGGCACAGAGCAGTGTCAGGAGTAGAAAGAAAAGCAGCAAGAGTTAAAAGCTTTCTGTGACTTGAAGAATTACAAACCAGTAAATTTGGCCTCCACACTTGAGAAATGAGTAGAAATTAGAGCAAGAAATAGAATCAGTAGACACTCCACCAAACATGAGAGCTCGAGGAACATGTTTCTAGAGAAAAGGGAAGTCACATCTCACAAAACTACTAGAGATGCTGCAAGAGTGACAGGGCCGAAGCAGTTTCCTTGGATTTCCAGAAAGCTTTCAAAAAGGTTCCTCACAAGACCCCTAATAAAACCAACCTGACATTACATAAAAAGAAAAACCCTTTGTGGTTTAACATTTGTTAAGAGAGGGAAGAAAAAAGATAGAAATAAAATGTCATTTTCACAGTGGCAGTTATATCCTTGAAGGAGTTTGTGCCTTTCAGTGTATGCAGAGATGGTATAGAAAATGGGAAAGCTTTATACAAACAACCAAAGAGTAGTGAGGATATCACATAACTCGGTGATGGGGTAATAAATGCAATGAAAGATGGGGCTGGACATTCAAAAGACAAAGGATGTCAGGGACATGGTTTCCAGGAAGCCAAACCTTACAATCCACAAGTAATGCTAAACAGTATTATGAGGGGCTGATAAATAAAACTACTGAATACCCAGATAAATTCTGTTCTTATTTCTAGGATTCCTGAGCAGGAAAAGGCAGCAGCAGGAGCTGCACACAGCTTTACTCCCAAATCAACTACTTCTCTGCGTTACCCTGTAAGATACAGCTGGAAAAAATAAGTTATAAACTGACAGCATAACTAATTTTATTTGTATTCTGTTGTCAAAATAAAATGCTTAAAAATATCAGTAGTTATGGAAATCTCTTTACGAGACCTACCTCTGCCCTCTTTTATTAGCTACGTCACCGACTATAATAAAAAGTTTTTCATGTCTTTATTTTATTAAATTCACAGACGACAGTGAGATTTTAATCCTATTCCTCTGTATTTTTCTCTGGAAACATGGGCATATCACATGCTCTTATCTCCTTATTTCCCATTATACTTTTGATCCTACTTTTCCAAACTTCTGTTTCGTTTCCACAGTCTCCATTTCCTACCTTGGTCGTATCTTACAGAGCAATATTAAATGCTGTTCCTTCTGTATCTTCTTATAATAAGGGAAGACTTTCTTATTTACAGGAAACATGACTTCCTAATGGAAAATGATTGTCCCAGACATTTTTAGGTAACAAAGGTAGTCCGCCCATTCAGATGGGAAATAGGAAGCATGTTCTCTTCAGTTTTAAGATGTTTACTTTACAACATCTTCAAGCTAAGTGGATTCCACAGATGCCTCAAAGTCTCAGCTCTAAGACCAAATACAGAACTTTGGTTTCTACAAGTGTTCATTCTGTGCAGGGGGGTTGGACTAGATGGCCTCTAGAGGTCCCTCCCAACCTTAAGCATTCTCTGATTCTGTGATTTAGAACTTCGTTGCCAGAAATTACTAAGGTCACATTAAAACCATAGAATCGGATCAGCCCAGCTTGGACAATTTGCAGCTGGGTCCCTTTGTTCTTACAAACAGATGGATCTTTGTACCCCTTGATTTCAGCAGGCTTAAACTACACTCAGAAACACACTTGAAGCAATGACTACAGAACCTGGCAGGAGACAAATTTTAAATGCCACCTGCATCATTTACGCGATTTGTTTGCTATAAACCGTTATTACTCAATGCAGAGAGAGCTGTGTTAGCTATCCGAGATTCATTCCAGGATAGGAATATACACAAAGCACAAAAGAACATTTTCCATTGGCAGTCTGAAAACAAGCGCATCTCTTGTTTTCTGTTGCCATAGGACCCGGCTCGGGCTAGTTCGTGCTACATTCCTGGAGGGCGTACGCCGCTGCAGCACGTCAGATATCAGACCTAGGCACGAACCTGCGAAATCTAACACTTGCCACAGGTGTTATAAATTCTTAGTTTTCTGTGTTCCAAGGAATTTTTTTCCAGGTTACTGATAAATATTTTCTGACAATGCCTGAAATTTAAAATCCTTCTCTCATAGAAGACTGACATGGAGGGAGGCCATGCAGGCCGAGCGCCGGACCCGGCCGGCACCTGCGCGGATGCGCCTGACTCTGCTGTCAAGGAGCAAGAATTGGCAATTTGCCTTTTGTCCCCCAGAATCTGCTCTGAGACCAACAAGTCATTTAGCAGAAGGTAACTACCTTATCTGCTCTATATCCAGCCTGTTCAATGCGTGCTGAAGGGCACTGTGATCAGCACTCACTGCCTGAGCAATACGGGTAGCTCACTTAAGTCTTCAGCACCCCAGGAGGTGGGGGGAAAAATGCGAGAAGAGCAGCTATCCTGCATGCCACGGAAACCAGCACGTTCCCCTAGTTTACACCTTCCAAAAAGAACTGATCAGCGATTACAAAACACCTCTGCGTGTAAAAGCAAGGTGTGAGATGGGTGTCAAGCACAAGAAAAATCATCGCTGAAATGTGACACGGCAGATAAACACAGGAGGCATCAACAACAGCCAGTTTTTCTCATAGCCTGCTTAGATCCCTTGGATAAGGACAGGCGCATGACTAACCTAAAATTTTAGCCAATAGTCTGATGTTATTTCAGCATTTTTTAAATGCTTCAACCAGAACCTTGTCAAAATAAATGGTGGATTTTTGCAGTATGTGCTTATATGGCAAGGCTGATCCACTCTGATACTATTACAATGTTGTAAAGCATAAAAACTTGTTAATGGTTTCTGCCAAACCATGAATCAGTTACAGAATAATGACCTGAAGTATGTTCTTTTTTCCATTCTCTAATATTTCTTCGCAGCACAACCCAAACAATTGCTCATAATTAAAGTGATTGGAGGAGCAGACACTGGCAGGAAGTGCACGGCTGGCAGGGATCCGACAGCACTTCATTGTACTGAATTTAGAACAATTACATCAGTTCCTTTCATTCTGCAGAAAAGGGGGGAGCTTTTTTATCTGTTGTTCTCTACCAGCAAAATACAACATTTATCAAATATGCTGAAGCAGATTTATATATTTTTACTAAACAGCACAAACACATCCTTTACTACCCTGATGCCCTTTCTAGCCTGTTTCACCTTCTTTATGGATGTCTTTATTATCAGTCAAGATTCATCAATTTTGTTTTGTTTTTTTTTCCCTAGGAAAGCATGAGTTGATCAACTCTTAATGATGGAGGGACAGAAAATGAAATGTATGATACAGCAGCAAGCAAAGGTACCGAGTGAAACTGAAATCCACTTTAAAAAGTACATGATGACTTGGGTTTTCTTCCACATCCCTGGAGCAACAGTCATGCACACGGACGACCAGGTAGCAAAAGATCCCATGGCAGTCTAGGAAAATTAAAGCCAAATTTTGCTTTTGAGTGGACATGTCAAACAGAAAAGAATCAGAGGCGAAGAGGGTATATTGGTACCTACAGACACATACAGTGAGAAGAACTCTGCATAAAATCGTGCAACTGTCACTTGCCCTTTTGTGCCCAAAACTAGGCATATCACCCAGCTCTTTATAAACTTCCTTTTCTTTATGCAGCCTAAGAACATCCAGCGCTGCTTGAGCACCACCGGCACAGCCAGAAGCCTTCAGCAGATGGAGGGCACTTTTCAGCTCGCTCAGAGAGCAGGCAGCAGATTTGTCTTCGCTCTCCAGGCCCACTCCATTGATGAGCCCCAGAGAGAGGGAAGAGTGGATGGTCCCACAGTGGCTTCTTGCTCCAAGCAGAATGCCTGGGGGCTTTTACAGAGACCAGGCACAATCTGGCTTTCAGTTAACAGCTCGTGCCATCGGTTGAAGTATCTTTCTCTCGCACATGCTCCAAGATGTAACACTTCCCATGAGTAAATAGATCTGTGAATAGATCTCTGAAGAGGTTCTCACAGAATGAATGCACCTCTGTTTCCCTAAAGTGCAGAACAGAGGGCAAACTTGGTTCAGAAATACTAATGTGGATGGCTATACATTTATAACCAGTGAGGGCTGTGCATTCAGATCTCCCTCATTACTCATGCAGACCTTGGAACTGAACCCAGAGATCTCTGTTTCTGAGAGAAGGGAGAGTCTGCAACGAGAGCAGTGCCCGAGGAGCGCGTGGCTTGCTGCTTGCCTTTGGGCATTTCACTTTGTTTCTTTGTCCTACACTTCCACAGTCTTTCCAAGTAGGCCTTGCCTACTGGGAGCCATAGCTGCAGTTGATGTGTTTAGCCATGGCAGTGTTATGAATATCAGGTTGTGTTAAAAAATACCATTAGGGATGTTCTAAAGGCAATCATGCAAGTCACAGAATCAGAGAATTTCTGAGGGACACCTGGAGACCATCTAGTCGAGCCATGTGGTCATGTGTGCTTTAGAGCAACTAAAGCAGGTTTCCCAGGGCCCCGTCCATTTGGGATTTGAATATGCACAAGAATGGCAACTCCACAGCCTCTCAGGGCAATCTGTTCCAGTGTTGAAGCACGTGATCAGTAAAAAAGTTTTCTTATGTTTAAGTTGGAATTCCCTATATTTCAGTTCTGCCTTTTGTGCCAGCACTGGCTACCACCAAGAAGAGTCTGGCTCCATCTTCTTTACTGCCCTCCTCAGCAGGATCTCTCAGACTAAACAGCCTCAGCTCTCTCAGCCTCTTCTAGCATGGCATGTGTTTCAAGGCCTTGATCATCTGTGTGGGCCTTCACTGGACTCACAAATAAACACCACACGGGTTATAACACAAGGAGAACTACGCTGACTATTTTTTGCCCCGTTTGTTGATTCCTAGTTGCTTGATTTCACAGTCTCAAAGCTGCTGAGGCCAGGTGGGTTTCAGACGCAGCCACGTCCGCAGGTTCACCATGAGGGAACCATCCGCTCGCCCAGCAGAGGTGGGGACGGGGCTCGGGCGCCGTAAGGTCACCTCATGCCGCACGAGGCCTTTCCTGGTCCTGAGGACAGATCAATCACATGGGAACACGAGGGAGAAACGACAGCTGCTTATTAACAGAAGTGCAGCAACTTTGAGATACAAGTAAAATGTCAGCATTTTTAATTGATTTTTTCTCCATTTTGTGTATGCTCTCCTACTGCAGTTTATGTTTCTGTATAACAAGGAGAGTGCCCACTTTCTATTTATAACTTGGCTGGGAAATATTAAGTGTTTTGATTTTATTAGAACGCTATTAAAACAGAAACATTCCAGAGTTCCAAACTAAAAGATAAATTCATATTCATGTTTGTGTTTCCTTCCACCCTGTGATCTCCAAGCAGAAACAACTGATGGGCACAGCATAGCATTACTGCTCGACTTGTGCGTTTGTACCCTCTTCGTGAGACAATCTTCTGTAAGTAAACACTGCCATCTAATTTATGTGTTTTTGTTTTGTTTTTAAACCATAATTCCTTACATATTGGGTTCACTAGGTTTATAATGTGACATTGAACTTCCAAACTTTCCAGATAACTCTTTTCAAAGAAGGTGGTTTAAATTTAGGCTCCTAAACAGACACGTCAAGTAATGAGGTGCATAAAGAGGGATGTTCTTTCCAGGCGGACGGCTCTGTGAGCGTTAGAGCATGCCCAACTGGTTTCCTGATTTGCCAGCAGATTTCCTGAACATTCCCAGACAAACTGCTTAATCTACTGCTCTGTTTCCTATCTGCAAGGCAAGCATATTCATACTTCCTTTTTTCCTGCTTCTTCACTATCTTGGTTATAAAATCGTCAGAGCAGACCAGTATTCTGTAGAGACAGTTACTCAAATAAGGGACCAGCAGTGCCACAGTAATCACAAGTTCACAAGTTCGCAATCAAGACATTTCCTATAACAACAAGCACTTCTAGCCTGTAGACTAAGTACATTACAGCTTTAGCAAATGCTCAAAGCTTATCCTGCTTGGGCTGCATTGTTTAGGGGAATTCTCAGGTCACCATGAGTAACTTTCCTTTTCTCCCTTCTTGTCTGCTTTTGAATTTTAAATGCATCTTTGGAGCAAAACGTGGATAACATGATGGCACTAGCATAAGAGTGAAGCAAGAGAAGGTTTTGAAGTACTTTTGAAGTACATAGAACACTCACCCCTTTCTAATCAACTAGTCACTGGCCTCAGCAGAAACAAACAAAAACATTTTTTAATACATTTTAAATTCCTTTCTCAAGGTGAATATTGTTTGTGAAATGTAGGAAGAAATATGTACGAACAAGAAGAAAATACCTTGGGGCAAACCGTTGAAGATTAAAGTTGGACTCGGTTATATTTGGGGTTTTCCAAAGTATTCACATGTATTGACTTTCGTATTCCCACATTCCACTTCATTTCTTGGTTTTGTTCAGTACACAAAGGAAAAGTACCCAATATTCAGTGTACTTTTTTTTCCATTCAGAACCACAAAATCCAAGAAGGAGAAAACCAGCCCCCTGTGAGCAAGAAATGCCATTTCTGGTTTTGCCAACTCATTGCTGGAGTCATCGCTGGAGATACAGCCTTCAGTGCAGCGAGAGGAAAGTGCTGGCGAGGTGCCATAACCACGTTTGCGGAGCCAGACAGCGAGGAGTTAGAGATGTGAGAGTGAGAGTCAGCACGGGAACTGCTGAGGACATGACGCGGTGCCTGCACTGACGCTCATCGGGAGCGCGGGCAGCGTCACCAACGCAGCTCGGAGGCAAGCCGAGGCTAGCCAGGACACTGCCACATACTATATTTTTCTCATATCCAGTAATTTGCTGGTTCTAAAATAGAAAATAATCACCAACACAGGTGCTTTATATCAGCACATTTCAAAGCTGTGTCAAGAAATCCTATCTCAAGAAATATGCCAGGATCTCTCAAGAAAGGCTAGCTGGCTTCTTTACACCATCTGCAATGTCTCTCTGAGCATAAACTCTGCTGCGTTATATTAACTAGAAGAAACACTGTTTGTCCTCTGCTTTATTGCCATGAAAGAGCCCTGCCAAATAATAGCAGCTAAAAGAGATGATGTTAAATCCACGACTCCTGGTTTTCTTTTGGACAGTCTCCCCTCCTGAAAGACTGAAATGAAAACAAACAAACAATCACCAAAAAGAAACAATGAAAAATAGAACCTACATTCTTGACAGAAAACACACCTAAGCATTGGCTTGAAAAATATAAATGGAACTTGATTTTTAGCCATCTTGCTCCCTGCTTAGTCAAGTGAACCCAAACTTCTCTCCCCACTCCTGAAGGCTCAGAGTAAATAAAATAGCTTTGTCTCCCAGTATCATCAGCTTATGCTTTAGCTGGTAAGGTCTGGCAGCTATTTCTAAATGAAAGTATACAGAAGTGAATTGGGAGTTATATTTTAGTATGCTTAGTCATCCACAATAGCCTTGTCACTGTGACACAGCATCCTTACACAGGATACGAGGTAGGACAAAACCTTTTGTCCTCTGCAGGCACACATATTTCAGCCCTGTTTCTGCTATTATAATAGGTGTGAATAAATTATATTATAATTATCTCTGACATGTATCGTTAACTAGATCTCCCCAGTGAGAGTCACAGCTGCAGCTCCAGTCAGGGGCTACACATGTAAATCTTCACAGCCCAATTTATAGCGAAATGTTTCCTTGCAAGTTAGCATCACAACAAAATTATGCTTTCTCCTCTTGGAAACTTTAATCCAACTGATTTTATGTCTAACTCCACCTTCCAAGGCCTCTGTGTGTCTGTATGCTGCACAGCAAAAGACCTCAGGCTGACACCCATGCTTGTGGGTGCAAACAGGCACAAATAACCTGAAAAACAGATCTCAAAAACTGACACAAAGTTAGAGCAGCTGCCCTGAACACTGTCCTACCAACATCTGCTACTTAATGTTGTCAGACTTTGACAATCATAATAGGTTGTTTTTTGTTTTTAAGATAAATGTCATCACTTTGCCCCCCTCAAACATCATTTGAGAACTGCATTCATTTGAAAATGTTTGCCTTTATTTATTTAGATTTGGATACCGCATCATATGCCCTTGAGTTTAATAACTTAGAAAACTGCTTTTAGGGCCAAAGAGTCTGACTAATATAATCATTGACTTGGATAAATGAAAAGACATAGGACAAACATCTAATTTCCTTTGCTTCTTGGCACCCTGGTTACGGTAGGGGTTTTTCTGCTTTGTTCGAGAGAGGAACATATTTGGGTTTGTGTTGTTGTATCCAAGACTTTTTTTTTTTTTTTGGACTTGTTTTTCTGTTTAAGATTGCACTCTTGAAGACAACGCATTCAGAGAGAGGTGAAACAACTTTTTTTTTCTTCCAGCTATGTTCTATGCCTGTAGGCCAGGGTAGTTTCTCCATTAAAGCTTAATACCGAATTCACTTTTGGAAACCAAATTCCTGCTGGCAGAAGTCTCAAGTGCACGCAAATGCCCAAGCATATGCCCCTTGGCTCCTTACATCTTAGCAAGACTTCCTTAGTAGAGCAGATTATGACGGGGTGACTAATCCTGCAAGTTCAAAACATCCTGGATGCCCCTGGGCAAAGGACAGGCTGCTAGTGAATGACCGGTGATTTCTGAAAGAAAATTCTAGTAACAGATTTGTAAACTAATGGTCATTTTATACACTATGTGAAGGTCAGTGGCATGACCAAAAATGGCCTAAATACATCTTTTAAAAAAAAGAATCTTAAGGAAATTCATTCTAAATATCGTCCAGATTCAGAAAAACAATGCAGACCTTGCTATTTTCCTTTAAAAGAAATATAAATTTCAGTAGGTTTTTTTCAACATAAAGAATGTAGCTATGTTTATAATAAGGAAACATTACTAAACCAGACTCTTCATATGATCCTGCTCTTGACAAGAGCTTAACAAAGAACAAAGCGCATGTTACAGTCCCCAGTCCTACACCTGAGCGAGCGCTCGCGGCGCGTTCGCAAGGGAAACCAGGGACGCTGCGTTACCACCCTGCCCGGCTTTGGTGGCATCACTGGGCTGCACCAGCTCATTCGTCAGGGGTTGATTTTTTTTTTTTTTTTTTAAACCAGAAACAGAGGGAGGAGAGAAAAAAAAAAAAAAAAAAAAAAAAGAGTGGTTTCAGTGAAATTCTTTCCAGTAAATATTTCTTGCACACAGAATTCAATAATTATTAATTTACACATTTACAACAGCAGTGTAACTTTTTTTTGAGCTTCTTCATTCCAGGCTGTTTTGTCAATAGTCGCATTCAGCTGT
The DNA here is from genome assembly GCA_013389825.1 of Crypturellus undulatus. NCBI lineage: Eukaryota > Metazoa > Chordata > Aves > Tinamiformes > Tinamidae > Crypturellus > Crypturellus undulatus. The sequence goes on along the minus strand of VWPW01002576.1, from coordinate 5,309 downwards.
CCTGATTTAGAGAATACAAATAAAAACTCAATAACGAACATCTCCATGATAGAAAGGGAGAATCCCTTTCTGTCATGTCCTACTGATCCATGAAATACTTGAAAAGAAGAGAAACGAGTTAATGCCCCATTCTTATTGTTACTTAAGGTTTTAATCAGTTGATCTTAAGGATGTGCACTCCCTTCCAGTGTCCCATTAGAGATGGGCCCACTTACACTGATGCTAGTGGGACTGGAGAAGCTGCCTGTAGGATGAAGGAGGAGAGCCAAAGGATACGGAGTCATGCAGACCTTGCAGGGTATATGCAGTCATACAGCAGCCTGGCGAAGGAGCGATGCAGTAGGGAATACACTCCTTTATACCTAGGTGTTTTGCTGAATGGCTCCAGGAACTTAAAGACCTGAGTTTAAAAGTTCTTTAAAATATTTGAGAGCAATTAAGTTACTGCCCATCTTTGCCTTTCCTCAGTGCAAACCTAGATACAGTGCCAAATAACAAGATGTTTCACATTCAGTGAAACAGAGATGGAAGGGCTTGTAAATGACAATAGCCAGTAACAGCCCCAGAACTCCTAAATTACTCTGAAACTCTCATCTCATGAGCACATCGCAAGAAAATAAAAACCATTAAGTTGGGATAGGCTTCACCCGTCTTGAGGTCACCACCTAGAAGTTAGTTGGCTAGGTCTGAGCTAGTCAGTGCAGCCCTGTAGTCAGTGGAAACAAATGCACGCTTCCCAGGAGGCCAGATGAATCACACAAATACAGCAGGGCTTTTTTTCCCCAGAACTCTCTTCCAAAAACATGGACTTTAGGAACCCTGAGCCAGGGTCTGAAAATTTGTGTTAAAGGCTGTCAAGCACTCTACATCAGATTTCTTGTTAAAATTGGCCAGGTACCCCTACCTTATCTTTTGTAGATTTTAAGTGCTACTTAACACTCATGAAGACTTTTCTTCTTCGGGTAAGCACACAGTTNAGCCCTGTAGTCAGTGGAAACAAATGCACGCTTCCCAGGAGGTCAGATGAATCATACAAATACAGCAGGGGTTTTTTTTTTCCCCCCAGAACTCTCTTCCAACAACATGGACTTTAGGAACCCTGAGCCAGGGTCTGAAAATTTGTGTTAAAGGCTGTCAAGCACTCTACATCAGATTTCTTGTTAAAATCTAGAAAAGATAAGGTAGGGGTACCTGGCCAATTTTAAGTGCTACTTAACACTCATCACACAGTTCCTTTAAGAACTTGTAGTGAAAGACCTTGTCAAGTATTTCTTCAGCTTCTCTGTTGTCCATCTTAAGTTGTCCCATTTTTTGCTGACACCATTTAACCCCTTCCAAGTGTTCCTATTTGTAAGGTCTCCCTTCACTCTGTAAATTAAATTGATCTCCGTAGTATATTTATTCAGAATTCCACTAACATATCCTTTATTTTTGCTGCTACCAGTTTTCAAGTGCACACTAATAATCAGTTTCCCATATAGCACCTGTTTCATTACCCCCTTTTGCAGTCCTCTGATACCAAGCCCACATGAAATGGATGGTAACTACTATTTGGAGTGTCACCTTTCAACTACTTTGCCACTTGAATTCTTTTAGAAACCTTTAGTGAATACTATCTATCTAGTCCCAATTAATTTGTCATCCTGTGGTTTTTGGTTTGTTCTATAGCCCTTCTAACAACACCTTGATTTGAGACTAAGCTATGCAGCCTCTTCTGATCAGAGAGAGTAGAGGTTCTCATTACCAGTAAAAGCCTATCTTTGTTCATGAGCTTCTATATAGACATTTCTTTCTCAACTTAACTCATTACCTGTAAGCATAGCCCAGTGTAACCTCTTCCATAGCTCTTCAGATAATCTTTATTTTGCCAATAATAAAAGGGCTTGGAAATGGACTTCCAAGAACCCCAAAAGAGAACAATGCTGAAATACCAAAAAGACTCTAATGCCCCCCACAAAAAAGGTCCAAGTCAGCTTTTCCTGTCAGAACAGAATTATCAGCACTCTGGATGCCTCCTCCCATAGGAACAAAACACATTTTTATATGTTGACAGGGGCCAGATTTAGGGTTTGAGGTTTTTACTCATATTCAATCATCCAAATGTCAGGAACACATCTTTAGCTTGCTTACTCACACAGGATGCCAGCTAAGTTACACAGTTCTTCCCTTCAACTTTCTGTACACAAGTCACAGACCAGACCATTTAAACTACTTCACCATGAACTACATCCCCCAGGATGCTCCGAGCTTCAGGTCAGATATCACATCACTGGCAGCAGTCACATTCTGAACAAGTTTGAGCAGAAGGCCTTCAATCTGCACAGATCTCAGTGACACCAGCTACCACTTATTTTCATGCAAGTTACATGTAATTTAAGTTGCTATCTCAGCCATTATTTATGAAGAACTATTTTTGCACTTTCACTTTTTAACAAATAGAACCTCCTCTAATAACCTCTTTGCCTTTAACTCTTCAACACCACCACTTATAAGAGCTCTACTACTTAAAATATATATACATATATTAATTAAGCAATCAAACCAACCATCTCTTCACACCCTGTTCTCTGCAAATAGGCTATTCAAGGTCAGGAGAGACCCCTATATTCAGCAAGAAAGCACTTGTCCTCTTCTCCACACTCAAAGCACATTCACCTTAAAATAAGATACAAACCTCCTGAGGTTGCCACTCTTTGCTCTGCCACTCGTTTAGGGCGGGATCAGATGCTAAGGCTGGGATTGAGGAGTGGAAACACCTGGAAGCCAGTAAGGCAGCTGTAGTGAGATGCAGCAAATCAGGGCTCCATTTCCCAGTGCTTGTTTCCCACCTGTGGGATTCCTTACAGAACNGCAAATCAGGGCTCCATTTCCCAGTGCTGTGGGATTCCTTACAGAATAGCATGAGGAGAGCCCATGCGTGTGTCAGTTGCCACCTACTTGTCTGACATATGTGAGCACTGCAGCCCCTCTTCTCCTATGGGGTGTAAATGGGGCCTTGGAGCTCCCATGGGGGGTTCAGCAGAGGCAGCTAAGGGTTCAAATGCTGCTGCTGAGCGGCTTGCTTGCAACACAGTTAAGTGCATTTGCTTTTAATTTAAGGTCATGTACAGCCTCACCCCTATGCTTTTTTAACATGATGTGCTGCAGGCAGCTAGGAATGCCATCCTCTATAATATTAACATATAATGAAGAAGCTCACAATGTGTCTGTTCTGAACAGGCTGAAGGTGCCCAGGGTACAAGATATTACTAGCCCTTCTGTTGAGATATTATTTACTTATGGGTCTCATCTGTAGTTTCTAAATTTTCCCATTTTGAAGGCAGTGAAACACAGTGATGGAAAGGAGCCAAGCACTGATTCAGCTTTTACATGTGTGAAATATGAACCGCCCAGGAGATAACACTGTTCTTGTAGCCATGGGCTTCTTTCAACCCTTCTTTTCCCTGAACCTCTGGTCCATCGGTGCCCAGGTGAATCAGCGAATGTATAGATCTAATAACCCAGGCGCCCGTACACTGAAAGACTGACTTTTAGGTTCCTGAAGGCTAGATAAATTTTTGATCAACATCTGGTTTTTGGACATGGGATAATAAATTAGGAAAAAGTGCTTCTCTGGTGATGAGGTTGTGCCGAAAGATCACATGCCTGCAAGGTGGGCATTCAGTTATAGGGTCCCCCCTCTCTCTCATTTATGCTGGAACCAAAGAAAATATGTTTTCAAACTAGAGGAAAGACAGTGTTACTTCTTCCTTAGCTCAGTTTTAATAGACCCTTCTTGTAACCTACTCCTTACTGCAGTTTATTCTCCTGCTGGTGGTTCTCCGAGCTTGCCAAGCTGCTGAGACCTTGCCAATTTAATTTCTTCTTTATATAACAGACTGTTAGCCACTAGGATCATGTTCAAATAATCCACTTTTTAACGCATTTATTAGTGTAAAAGTAATAATTAGGCAGGACTTGTTACTGTGCTTGTTGGCATCAGCAGCCACACTGCCCGCACCATGAGCAGAGCTGTCTGCTTGGACACGGGTCCCCGTGCTACTGGGAAATGTCACAGTATAGACACTTCTCCTCGATTTCTGAATTTCTGTCTGTGGGGCACAGAAGTGCAGAGGACAGCAGAGGACACAATATTTATTTTTCTTGGCAATATGATTTTTATAAAAGGTGCAGGGAAGAGATGTTTGGAAAGCCTTTTTGCCTCTGGAATTATAAATATCAATATAATAGTTTTAGTCATTTCTGGAAGACAGTTCAGCAAGGTTTAACGGTTTCAGAGACATTTGGGCTTTTAACAGTAGAATTTGTCAACAGTTATGGATATGTTTAGAGCTAAGAGCACAACACACCTGCCTTCTTTGGCAGCTCTGCTGTGGGCTGAAGGAGCTGCTCCGTGCACTCGGTGAGGGCTGCACCCTGTTCTTGAGGGACTAAGTGCCACAGCCCATCTCCTGCCGGCCCCGTGTGTAGGATATCGCTGAGGATGGCTGCAGGAGCCGACTGTGATAAGGTCTGACTTGTGTAGCAAAATGTGCTTTTTCATATGTCCAATAGCCTGCAGGCCACCAGTTGTGGCCAAGGGAAACCATGGGAAAGGATAGTGATTTTTTTTCCAAGTGCCGTCACTCACATTGTCCCCAAGGGTTCCCCTGGCTGCACTTACCTCGGACCTTTGGGGGACAGCAGAGGTGGTTCTGTCTGTATTCTGCAAACACCAGATCCTCTCTGGACAGAGTTCTACATGCTGAAGAAAATTTTGACACAAGTGGATTCTGATAGATCGAAATGGGTGGAATTAATCTTTTCAATTTTTTTTGCATTTCAAATTCTTACAAATTGTGTGACCTGTACCTTCTGTTCGTGTAGAAAGCTCTTGTGACAACTTAGACAGGACCATCTTAGTAATATTCCTAGTGAGGGTGTTAGCAGAGAATGTAGATACCACCATTACCTACAGGTAATGAACCCAAATGAGCCTTCAGTTTTAGCACTGCAAATGCTAAAACATAATGCACAAAATTATCTTCCTGTGAAATAAAAATGCAATAAAGTTAAGGGCCATGTTTATTTCAGAGCTTTCTGCAAGCAAAATTGCTTTGATACAAAATAAGTTCAATGATACAGTGCTACCATCCACTCAAGCAAACCAAAAGAAAACCTCACATTTACATGAATGCACTTTATATTGATATTCTTACAGAATAATAGTTCAAGTATCCAGAATGTATCTGGACTCGTTGAAAGCAATGGCACAGAAATGCTGCAAGGTATTGGAGTATCATAGTACTGGCAAGTGCTTTATTAACTCT
>VWPW01002575.1:1126749-1156764 GCA_013389825.1 Crypturellus undulatus | reverse complement strand
ACACCTTTCAGCTCAGCACTTCATGAGTGTACAATGCAAGTACATTTTGGCTGGTTNCACACCTTTCAGCTCAGCACTTCATGAGGATCTAAGTACATTTTGGCTGGTCTGATGGTTGGGATTCTCCTTTGTGCTGCCAGGCTGCAGAGCAAGGAGTCGCTCCTCCCGGTGGCTGTGAATTGTCCCCACTCCCAGGCCTTGGCGGTTGCTTAGGTAGGTGGGAACCTCCTCCTCCAGAGAGGAGTGAGGAGGGAGAGGACACAGATGGGGAGCACAAGGGCTGGTACATGGACAAGTCTCATCCTGAGTGCAAATGGGACAGAGCTGAAGTGCATGCTCTTTATAGGTGCTAGATATAGATGTTCTGGTTCGTATTCTACGTTAACCTGGAAACTATCTGAGGAGGCCAGTCTTGCATTTGATTTTTGTGGCTTCACTTGCTTTAGTTGAGTTTCACAGATTCAGGATGGAAGCAAAAGGAGATGTTTGCAGCACTCTGGCAAAAGCCGAAACATACGCCCCTCAGTAGTTTGAAAAGAAATATTGTGGCCAGAGGATTTAGAAATAGATTTTTTTTCTACTTCTGGTAGGATGTTTGTGTTGGGTTTCTTTTAGTATTATTTTTTACTGTGTGTAAAAATCTTCCCTATTCTAGTGCCTGGGCTTGAGGTCTGTTTCTACAGAAGAATTCTTAAACATACATATTGTGCCAATAGCGCAGCCTATTGCATGGGCAGGTGACAAATGACAATAATTGTACTTTTGTTCATGAAGCTTCTGCTTTGCAGGCAACTGGAGCTGTGATACTTGTTCGTAATTGGCTTTGTGAACAGCCATAATTATACATTTGGAAAATGACAGCATTTTAGTTTTCCTTATTGTTCAGAAGAGTAGATAACTGTAGACAAGAGTGCCCTTTAATGGCTTCAAATTATAGTTAAGTGTTTGCTATTTTATAATACTCAAACCCATGTTACTACTTTTAGTCTTTTGGAGTGTTTACTTGGGTTCAGATTTTGTAACATAGGAGTACTTCAAATTCTAGTTTAGACACTACTAAGTTGTCTGTTGATGCTGTCTTATGTATACCCATTCCATATAAATCTGTGTCTGTTTACATATACACCATGTGGTGTAACTGAAATAGATTTGGTATCTTTATCTTGCATTGCACCTCTGATGGCCTGGCTTGGTTTCCACCTTTTAATCCTTCCCTCCGGATTTACCATGGCATTTCAGATTCATAAGTTGTCGTGAATAACAGCTACTTAAAACTTAAGGGGACGGTGCTTCCTCTTTGGGTCTTCATTCTCCTTCATTGGGAGCTCCACTCCAATCCTAACATATTGTACCTGATGTACTCCATCCCTGGGAAAATCCGTGTTGTTCGGAGGCAGACTGCATAGATATGGTTAATGCATGCTAACTATAGTGATTGATGCAGAATCCAGTATGTAATTTTCATTCTGTTAAGTCCATACACATGAGTATGGAATAATGTTAATGAGTAACATACATTACTGAAATGTATTCTGCTGAAGCTTTGAAGTTTTGTTGAGTTTCTTAGGTAGAAATCTACATTACAACATGCCCCAATATAATAGATTTTTGCTTTTTATAATATTGCACTTTTCAACCTAATGATACGCAGCCTTGCTGACATAGGCTGTAATTCTTATCTACCCGTTTCTAGCTGCTTATTCCCACTTTAATTTAATTTGTTGCCCTGTGACTTCTGCTGGAACAGTTATATGTGGAACCTTGCTGTCAGCTGGATTGCCATTTGAGTGACTGACTTTCACCAGAGGATGACATTGGCTGCAACGCAAAGTGTATGTCTAGAGAATGATAATGCAGTTATGTCCTCGAGATTGATACTGAGCTGTCTTATATCACCCCAGATCCAGAGGAAACCAAAACCTCTGTCTAAATTGGCTCTATTTGGTTCTGTTTTGGCAAAGTTGGAAGAGAGTAAAGTCTAAAAGAGTGGAATTGGGTCTATTCTACTTTTTTCTTTTTTCTTTTTTTCTTTTTCCAAAGCTCAAACTCCATTAGCCTGGCCAAGTTTCAGTCCTAAATTCTGATATTTCATATTCTGTTGCATAACCTTGCTTAGAATTATGAGTCTGAGGACATATCAATTCTGAGACTTTTACAGGTGTCTATAGGTTTTTACTACTTTTGCCTCCCCATACCTCCAACACAAAGGTTCACCAATGTGGTATTACTTGAAGTATAATATAAAGTCTAAATCTGAATTTTTGAGGAAGCAACTTAGATCTTAAAGATGTCTCCAAGTGTTGGAGTTGAGTGTGTGTGACTAAGGTGAAAATATTAACAGTGTGACCAACATGAGACATTAACAGTATGCAGTCACCAGTAATGTAATTGGGATCAGGAGAATTTTGGAGGGCTGAAAGTCGTCTTATAAAAACCAGGATAAATTTATGTAGTTAAAAGTGAGGATGGTTTCCACTTTGCTAGTCTATAACGTGAATTTATGTGTTTCAATTATGGTTCTGGGCTTTAGTTTCCTGCATGCACTAGAAGAGATTTGAGCTTATTAAAGGCCAGGTCTTTGCCGCGTCTATCACAAATGTAAATGAAGCGGCTGTGGTGTTGCCAGCTCTCCGGATTGCTCTGATGCTCACGTTGCCATGGTGATAACAGCATCCAGGTTGGTGCGACAGTATTAGTAATGCGGCAGTTTGAAACTTAATCAATGCACTGCTACTTCTCCATATTTCAATATCACTTCAGTAAAATTGGATTTTAGTCAGTTGTCAGTCCAGTTTATTTTCTATGGATTTCTTCTACAAAAATTCCCTCTTTATTCTAGATACTGATCGTTGTACAGTAATTGAAATCTGCAGTGGCTTGTCGTGTTAATTATGGGACTGTGCCTGGTAGAAGGTAATCTTTGGCTATTGTATGCGCAGCAAGCAGACCAGTAATATTTTGGCTCAGTGCAGAAGTTGAAGATTTTTTTTGCAGAAAAAGGATTCATTTTCAAAAGGGTCATCTTGGATAATTTAGTTAATAAAAAGGCAGCGTACAACTGAAAAAAAGACTAGGCCTGTTAGAAGTCTGTTAAAATTGTCTAAACAAAGCAAGTAAACGCTGTACCCCAAATCTTCAAGAAGTAGATTGAGGAAAAGGTGTTTTACCCTTACGAAACATTAACCCAGTGATGTTCACAGCAGTGCTTCAGATTCTCTTGTGTCTAAGAAGTCCAACTTCTTAAATGATGTCATTGAATAGTTATTGATAATTATAAATTTATTGATGGTGTCATTAAAGGCAAGTAGCAAGTTGGGGATCTATATATCTTCAGAGAGGATTGTTGGTATAGAGTGCAAAATTGCAGATTCTTCCCTTGTGAACAATTTCAAAGGTATTTTCTTCAGAACCTGGATTAAAACTTGAAGTCAGAAGTCTCCTGTGCTGTAATTTGTTTTCTTACAGTACTACTTTAATGTTTAACATGCAAAGGTGTACAAAACTGAGTTTGCCGTGAGATATCATAAACATAATAACCGTCTCCAGGGATTTGTGACATCAGAAAACACTGTAGGTATCTTACACAGAAGTTCCTAGACCAAATACAGGCCTGTAATTCCTTTCATAACCTCTTCTAAGGTCACAGACATTGAGAAACAGTTTTTATGAGGAGTGGCAGACTGCAGAGAGTAAATTCAGTTTGGTAGCCTCTCTGGTGTCGTGGAGAGGAGACATGTCAGATAAGATTGAAGTTGAAATTAGGCTCTACAGAAATATGTTAATTCAGAAAGCTTTCTACTTCACTCCTTGTAGTTAAGCAGTACTGACTGCATATGAATGGTTCTGATTTTATAGTTTTTATAGTTGAAAATTCTTTGGTTCTTTTGATTTGCTGCAGTGTGCCCAAAGAAGGGTGATGAAGCTGGTGAAAGGGGTTGGAGCACAGACCTTGTGAGGAGTGGCTAAGGGAGCTGGGATTCAGTAATCTGGAGTAATCTGGATTCAGGGGAGACCTTATCACTCTCTGCTACTACCTGAAAGGAGACTGTAGTGAGACAGGGGTTGATCTCTTCTCTAGAATAACTAGTAATAGGACATGGCCTCAAGTTGCACTAGGGGAGGTTCAGGTTAGAGATTAGGAAGAATTTCTACATGGAAAGAGTGGAGAAACATTGGAACAGGCTGCCCAGGGAAGTGCGGGAGTCACGGTCCCTGGCAGTGTCCAGGAAAGGTGTAGATGAGACACTTAGGGACGTGGTTTAGCAGGCAGGTGTTGAGGAGCTTGCAGTTGGATTCGATCGCAAAGGTCTTGTTCAACCATAACAATTTGATGATTTTATGATTTTGCCTGAGTGAATTTAATCATTGGCTTGTTGAGGGGAAAACAAATAAAACAGCTGTCTCTGTAAATAGACTGAAAACAAGGAAAGGCTGCCATTGCCAGCCCCCAGGGTAGAAAGTGAGGTCCTGAGAAAAGACCTTCCTCTGGGGTTGGAGGAAGTGGTTGCCTCAGCTGGAGATAGCCTTCAGGAGACCTTGTTCTTAGGCTCCTCTTCTAGCACCTGGGACATGTTTACTTGAATCTCTGGTTCCCAAGGGGATTGGAGAAGACAGAAGTTTTAGCTTTGCATATATTCATGTGCTTTAAAATAAGCTACACCTAGTTTTTATTTATTGCTGTACTCTTTCAAGCCTAGCTTATGGAAAGGCAGAAATGAACTTGAGAAATACCTGTGAAGGCTGGTTTTTCAAATTTCAGTGACAGAATCAGCCTTATTGATTAAAAACTCTGTGTCAGAATTGGTGTATAAGCTTGTGGAAGTCATTTAACCTCAGGGCTCTAGTTTCCCTGCCCTAATAACTTTTTTCTCAACCAGTGTTGTAGGGTTAAGTTAATCATCAGTATGTGTAAAGGGCTCTTCAAATTCCTTATGTTCTTTGGTGCTCTGAAGCTTTGGAGTGTCAGAGTACCTGTGTGGCACCACATCTGTGGTAAAGCCTCTAGCAGCTATTAAAAAAAAATCCTTGTTGAGCACCACCTTCCCCTTCCTTTTCACATTGAGGTGTATAATAAGCACCTTTCTCTAACTAGATTTACAATACAGTAGCTTAAAGTGTATGTAGAGTTTGTTTTATGGGATAAATACTAAACCACTTCAGTCTTTACATGCCTACCTTTATCATTCTTCACTCCTTTTGGACTAAACAGTGAGAGGTTAAAAAAAGCCTTCTCTGTTTTCTTCAACCATACGATCTATCGGTGAAAGTGGACACTTGATCTTGTCTTTGGTAGGAGGATGCTATATGAAGAGCAGAAATGATTCCTGTTTGCTAGGTCAGTATGCTAAGAAATGTCTACATGCCGCAGCTATGCAGAAAGAGAAAGTTGTGTAATTTACATCCACCCTGCCATGTATCCTTAATCTTCCATATTTTCTTCAGAACAAATCTCTCTGCTAAGGCTAATGATATGGTTGCTCAGGAGTGCTGGTAGGTACTCTGTTACATCTTTATATTGAAATTCAATGCAGAAAAAGCTACTAACATCATTAGCTGTTGTGAATAGAAAACAAAAATGAAACTGATTGAAGCTTGAGCTTCAGGTATGAGATGGAGGTGTGGGACCATAAGATCTTTACTCTTCTTTGACCTATGAAGGCTGTCAACAGTATTTTCTTTTTTTGTTTTTCTCTCCAAGAGAAGCAAATTTCTCCATTCCCCAAAGCAATGAGAAAGACAATAATATTAGAAGTGATTGGCATCTGTATTTTGATGGCACCTACATGACTCGGGTATTAATGTACATTATGTTTACAAATGAGTGAATGTTGCTTGAAAGCGGCTTATTGCATGCAGACCGAGGTACGTGCTTTCTGTCCCATGAGGATACCCAACTCCAGCATAAACACCAAGATTTTCTAAATTTTTGATTAAAGAAATTTAGAATTTATTTCAACTCTGATAAGCTTTTATCAGACTATTCTGAGATCACATGTATACATGTATTGTGTATGTGATTGATGGACTCTTGTATGCTACATGGTGTACTGAACAGATTTCCCTTTTATCTCCTGCTGGAGAGGTAGGATGTCTCTAAGAAATGTTTCTCACAAAAGCGGATTTCAATACTGGGATTGAAGGAATCCTCCAGGAATACTGGGAGGAATCCTCCAGGAATACTGGGAGGAAGATCCCTCTGGGGCAGACCTGCAAGCATAGTCCCTCCTTCAGTCTCCCTTCAATCCTACAAGATAGTGCTTAAAAGGCCAGGTATCCACTGTTGAAAAAGCGAGGATCAAGAGCTGTTACCTCTTCTTTATAGCCCTGCTTTAAATCATGTCTCTTGCAGAAAAATACAGGAAATAATAGGGCAAAAATGAAGAGTTCTTGGTTAGAGCTGGCCAAGAATGTGAGCAAGCAGCATACACAGGCAGACCCCAGTGATTTGCAGTCACTGTTCTCCTTGACTCCTTTGAGGTACAAAATGCTGAGCAACCGTAGTGTTTGGCCCAAAGTATAAGTCTATGGGAGCTTAGAAAATTTCTTAGGGAAATGCAATTAGTAACAAGATTTAATAAAAGCAACTGAGTATGAGGAGAGGAGTTGCTATGTTTTTGTTCTGCCTATGTAATGTAAGATAATAGTGAGAAAACCATTGCACTACAACTAAACGAATTAAAGCTCCAAAACATAAATTACAATTTAACTGTGCCATTAAAAACTAATTTAATTTGCAAGCCATCATTACTAGATAATAAAGACCTACTGCAAAATGCACAACAATCTCTTGTGAACACAACAAAAAAAGCAAGTAATAAATCTCATTGAGCAGATGAGTTTGTTATATTAGTAGAAGGGGAAAAATGCTGAATGGATGTTTTGGTACATAATGAGAGCTGGGAAGCAATGGAACTGTTGGGCGGCTAAATTTTAACCATAAATGGTTTTATAGCTGAGGAAAGACCTCGGGGAATATTAGAAGGAAATATATGAAGAATCGACTTTCTGCCCTCAAATCAAAATAGCTTATGAATATATAAAGTAGCATGAAGTGACCATGCAGTAGGTACTATCCTTGACTTTAAAAAAAAAATCACTCCTGTGCATTCAGTTTAAGTATCCAAGGAACTTCTTCTATGGAGATGAATGGAAATAGTATAGTGTATACATCAAGAGGTGCTCATTTTTCTAGGACAAAAATTTCCTAATCTTTCTAACTAATTAATACTTTTCTTTTTGTCGCACTTTAATGGTCAATTTAGATACTAGCGAGGGCAGAATCTGTTTCCAGGAGTGCGGATAGGAGCAAACCTTTCTCCTGTTTCTGCAGTACCCCTTTTCTTTTGGGTTTACGTGGACTTAACTTGTGTTGGGTCCCATTATATCTTCCAGTATGTGTCAGAAAATATCTCAATCTCTGTATTTCCTGATCGCCATAATAGAGATCACCATAATAGATCACCATAATAATCACCATAATACAGTTGTTGGAGGCTGCCTATGCCTCAGCAGTGCAAACCAGCGTAGTAATTTTAGCATAGTACCACTGCCAAATACATGAAGGGCTGAGGTCTGCAGGAACGGCCAGCAAATGCTGTTGCTGTGGTGCCATGAGAGCGCAGGGGCAGCAGATGGCAGTACCGTCCTTTCCTTCTAGCCTGCTGGTGGTAAAATCTGAAAATTATACTTGTAATTTTAATCCTGTTAGTATTAAACTAAAAGCATTTATTTGAGTAATGAGTAACTCACTGGTTTTGTTACCTCCCTCCTCTCTTAACTAAGGCTCTGGCAGAGAGTTTTCCCCCTCTACCTTGTCTTCTGTTGATACCAGAGTTCAAACTTTACCCCTAAAGTGGGTTTGTGTGAAGCTGTGCTTGTAAATATATGGAAGTTGCTGTGTAGCCTGTCCCTGTGGCATTGACAAGACTATATAATTTATAAGATTCATATTTTAAGCTTCATTCCATCTGAGTAATTTTGATCAGCCTACCTGCGATTCTCCCTGTAGTATCATGAGGTCAGATGCTCTCTCGCCTCAGTGGCTGTGTCGTGTTGAGGTATGAAGCTAAAACAGCTGCCATGCTCGATCTCAAAGGCATAAGGGATGCAATTTGTAACTTTGGTCCTACTTTTGCAAATGTTTAAGCACTTGCACAACTTTGAGCAAGTGAATTGCTCCAACACTTGCAGCTACTCGGGGATTTAGTTATCCAATGACTTGAACGTGATTGCAAGATCAGGAAATTGCTTGTAAATCAACCTATAAAACTTCGGATGTTCAAACTCAACCTATGACTTTGGATACAAAGAAATATATTAATGATAATTGATATTATCTTGAAAACTATCCTTTCTGCATTTGAGGTTGACTTATAATAGCCGCCAGACTTAAAGCCCTTGAAGACAGGTAGTCATTGTCCCTAGGCTCGTGCTACTTACGTATTTTTGCTTTTGTTATCATTCATGAAGACTGATCAGGGAGGATTCTGAAACCTATGTCTCACTTAAGCTTGAATTGCAGAATAATTATCCAGATTCTCCTATGCTTTTATCTTCACCAGCTTTTCCTAGGGCAGACTTGTGGAGAGTAGTGGAAGGGAATGTGGTAGAGCTTTAGCTTAAAACTTAATACTGAACTTAAAATCCATATGTTTGCATTTCAGGTAAAAAATATTTCAAACCTTCTCTTGATGTCACCTCCCACCCTTTCTTGATATGCTGGCTTAACTGCCCACTGGAGGGAAAGTGTGTGATACTACTGGTGACGCATCATGAGTATAACTTTACATGGATGTGCTACGCCTGACATGATGTGGCCAACACTAGTGACCAGTCCCAAGGATAGGATTTTGCTGTTTGTGTGGTATTCCCTTTTCCCAAACTGCTCTGCCATTGAATCCTTGGATAGTGTTAGCACCATGCTAGTGTGAAGTGGGGGAAGAGAGAGAGGAGAGAGGAAAAAATGAGAAAGAGATTGATATGTAAGAGCTCCACAGGATGATTCTTAAAGAGTAGTCTTAAAGTAGTCTTAATAACACTACTAATAACACTACTAACTACTGTTAGAAAAAGTCTTGGAGTGGGTGAGAATATGAATGTGCTGTTCCTGTGTTCTTGTTATACCAGTCTCATCTGCAAAAAAGACTAGAATCAGCTGCCTGTGAATTAAATAAGATCAATGCAATTAGTGGTGTGGAAACCAGTGAAGTTTGAGTGAATAAAATGTTGCAATAATTTGCCTCGGAATTGAGGTATGTTGCAACAAATTTTTCCTAGTGAGTTGCATTTGCTGATGGGATTTGCTGAAGAAAATGGGACTTTCTGTGTGGCTGCAAGTACTATGGCCCAATTAGTCATTAAATTGTTCTAGCGTATTGGGACTGGGTAGTTTATATAATGCACAACTGTAACACAAAGAGTGATTAAAAAACAGGTAATCGCCCATAATGCTAATGGGCTTGTTGCCACAGAAAAGAAATGTCAATTAAAAATCTTATGAATTATTTACACATTTCCCCCCCTATAATTTGATTCTAAATTGAGTGTTAGCTTTAGGTCAGAGTTTTATGTGGAGTTCTGTAACCCTTCTGAGCTGCACATGCACTCATTAGCTGCAGGCATATTTGCAAATGCACTTGAGTTCTCAGCTGTAGCTGCCAATCTATTAACTAAAGATCAGGTTCCCTCCTTGAAGTCCTGCTGCTGTGTTGCCTCCTACAGGAATATAACTTGCACAGTTCTGAAATCTCTCCCTTCCCTGGGATTCTTTATCAGATTTGAAGAAATGACCAGCTGTTGTATTAACAGCTATGCTGGTTGCTTTCTATTTTGCTTTGATTCCATGCAATCAGCATTCAGCCTCTAGCAGTAGTGTAATTATCCGCAAATACTAAAAAGCTGCAATGTTCTTGCTCTGTGTGTAGCGTTTACCTTTATGTTATGTAGTAGTTGGAAACAAATATGAGATGTAATCATTTGAGTAACACTTAACTAGAAATATTTCACTAATATTGCAGTATATATGAAACTTGTTTCAATACAGGAGCATAGTATAGATTATGTTTTTGATGCTGTCACAGTAGATCAGATAGGAGGGTTAGGATGTAAAAGGAGCATGTGTTAAGAAAAGGATGATAACTACTTAACTATGACAATGATAGCTATGGAATGAGGTTAGGCAGGTGTTTTTTCTTCTGTAGTTTATGTGTTGCTGTGATTAAGCTCTGAAACATCGATACAAATAATATAATCTGAAGGTGTTGAAACAACATTCTCTTAGGCACTGATAGACTTGTCTGAGGACAAGTGGACCATTAGTGGGTGTATCTTGTCTGTAAAAACAAGTCTTTTCATTTGATCTATTTTCTGTCATGTCAGATATATTGATTGATCTTATGATTGATTTAATTTTTTTTTTTTTAGTTACAGTAGTTCAGAATTGACAAATTCACAATTGCAAGCCTAATACTTAACAAGGAGCAGGATATTTTGTTCTTCTGGTTCCACTAGTAGCATCCTGGCCAGACTCTGCTGTTGGGTCAGACGCGTTCATGGTCAGTGAGGTGACAGGGAAGATGTTGCAGAAGGACTGTACCCTGCACGATGAGTGGGCCTGCTGATGGAATGGAAAGGAGGTTGAAAAAGCAATCATACTTCGGTTTCTGATATCGCAGTCTTGTGAAGGTCCTGCTGCAATATAACTGAAAGAAGTGCGGCGTTGTGTTTTAGGTTGTTGTTTGTTTGTTTGTTTTCCCTAAGGCGTAGAATAGGATACTTGGATTTCTACTGTACAGAAAAAGTATTGGGCTCTGCTGCAAAAAATATTCAGGTGTTTTGGGCAAAGTGGGAAGAGCTCATGTGGAGAAGGCCAACAAATTCATCAGAGTAGCCAGCCTTTAGGAAATCCATCTGCAGAGTAGGGAAGAAGGACTCATAATCTTGCTCTCAGTAAAGAATGGAGTGGGACCCAGGTTTAAAAATGCACAGTACAGGTAAATAGTGACATTACAAATCTCACTACCTTTTCCTTGTCTTGCCGGCATTGTGCTCCCAACATTTCTTAACTTTTCAAACCATCTCCTTACATCACATTTTTATCCCAAACTGTAGTTGAAAGTTAAGCA
The DNA here is from genome assembly GCA_013389825.1 of Crypturellus undulatus. Taxonomy (NCBI): domain Eukaryota; kingdom Metazoa; phylum Chordata; class Aves; order Tinamiformes; family Tinamidae; genus Crypturellus; species Crypturellus undulatus. Next base: position 1,145,641 of record VWPW01002575.1, on the reverse strand, counting down.
GAAATCAGTTTCTTGGAAGCTAAAGTTTTACTGCTGATGAATAAAATATTCAACAGCAAGTTGGCTTCTTGCCACCAGTGGCATAACACAAAAGGTTTGGAGTCTTAGTGGCCTTACCAATGCTTGGGAGCTTATAATACAAAAGTTACTGAGATAATCCTGACAGCTGTGGGATTTTGTATCCCTTAGTAAATCCTGTCTCAAATGTCAAGTTGTTTTTTTCCCTTTTCCTCCTAACAGTATATGTTTGGGGAATTCACAATGGTATCCTAGGATTTATGCCTCTCTGAAGCCAGTAATACTGATGTGTTTAAATCTTCCTCACTGATTCCAAATGTATATTTTTTCTCAAACTTACTAAATAAATGCATTTTCTCAGCCTTTTTATCTACTTTCATTTCCTGTTTCATATGCTGTTGTCCTAAGTTTCCCTGCCCTCCCCTCCTTTTTCCCTGCTTCATTTTATTAATCGGAATGGTACATAGATTGTAAATGTCACTTTCCTAATACTTAATCTAGTATTAAAATAATCTCATTTGATTTATGTATGTTTAAGTATTTCTTCTTGTTTGCCTGAAAAGCAGACAATAGGCCAAAAGTTGAAGGATTTAACATATTCTCTGCAAGTTAGTGTTTTTAGCAGAAAATACTGAAAAATATGGATAGGACTTTTTATTGAGAAACCTGTGTTTTACAGCATTGCATTTCCTGCATCAGGATGTTAAACTGTGACTCTCTTCAGCAGTTGCCTCTGTGCCCCTTGAATATAGAGCTCCCATTCCTGCTATTTTATCCATAGGTTCATTATCTTACCTTTTTAAAATGGAATTATATAAGCCCCTTATCTGCTGGTGATTCTAGTCTAGCCAAGTTCCTGTGAATTTGATTGCTTTCCTATGGTGCATTTGCTGGATTCACCCATTTCCTATCATCAGCACACTTCATCACTTCATTGCATTTTCTTCCTTTCAGGTTTATAAAGCAAACAGAATCAATACTAATGTTAGGATAATTCCCCTTTGTTCCATCTTGTGTTTATATATTATGAGGCTGTTGGGTACATCATGCCACACATGGGCTCGTGTTTCTATGTGGTGAAAATGGGTGAAGCTTGGCTGGTCTCAGTGGGACTATGATGATTTATTGCTGATTAGCACCTGGCTTAGGTTGCCTGAGTGATGAATGCCACTAATGCTCTGCCATGGTAATATTTGCTATCCTTGATTATCACCCGTGACACTATCATATCAGGCATCATCATGCCATGATCTTCCATTTTGATCAAACTCAAGATATTCTATACAGGGAGTCCAAATCCCTGACATTTGTGTTGTGCTACAAGAGTGACAATTAGCTGGCTATAAGTTGGGGCTCTCTGGGCTGGTCACTGGAACAAACTAGAGAAAATATGTTAGATGGCTGCTTGTGCCTTCTCCAAAGCCGTCCATACGAGGAGAGAACTTGTGAAAGGAGGGGAGAAACTGTGTGTGTGTTTGTTGCTGTTGGGATGCTAAAATGCACAACTGACTATGGGGAATGACTGTACTGTAGGGGTTTCCTTTTGAATAGACACTGGCAGGGGAGTAGACTTTGAAGCGGGCACTAGGTCTCATTGGACAACCTTGCCTTAAACAATCTCCATAAGCAAGACAAAGTCTGGAAGGGGAAGGGAAGCATCAAGGACTGAACTGATTACAGTCACGCTACATTTAAGTGGCTTCAAAGCAGTTTTATTTATCTCCCTTGAAAAAGAACAGATTAAGCAAGCCTTACAAACAAACAACAAAAAAGATTGATATCTCCATGAAGTCCATCCTATTATTTTCAGTGGCATGTACAAATCAAATAGAATTTCTTCAGTGCCCTTTGATTCCACAATAAATTCCAGACAAAAGAGATGCCAGCCATTCATTTCCACAACATGAGTGCTATCTTCTCTTTCTATTTCTAGTTCATATACTTCTGTCTGATATTAACTGGATTGGACTGTCTGGCTCTAAAGCAGTTTCTGATGTACAGAATAGTGGCCGAAATGGTGGTCTGCATGTTGCAAGCATTATGGGCTGTATTTATTTGCCTTAAGACAAAAAAAAAAAAAAAGGCAAGTGTATACTTTCTCACCAGAAGCACTGCTATATCTACTACTGTCCCGCTTGAAACTGACCTAGTTCAATTTTAATGAATATCTCACCTTTTAAAAATTAAGCCTCTTTTTCATTATTTCAGGAGTGTCTTCAAGGTCTCTTGAAAGAGACCTTGCAGGATAATAGCAGAGAGGATGGTTTAGCTGTGTTTAAATCTTTGTCCTTTCACAATAACTGTTCTTATACCTGCTGTTCTCTGAATTCTGCCACTTAATTGTGTTTGTCAGCAAAAAGGAAAAAGTGAGTTTTAAAGTTTTATTGGGGATTTTCCTCTTATCAGGTCTGTTGGTTGTAATGAATAAAGGCAACGCCACCTGCATTTTGCAACTTGTTTGGACCAGAAGATTTAACTAATTAGTCACCCACTTCGTCCTTCTGATTTCAGTGTTTCCTAATGTTCTGTCAAAGTGGTGGTTTATATCCTCATAACTCTACCAGTCAAAATTATTGTCCTTTAATCCAGCAAAATTATCAGTGTTTCCATTAATAGAAATGAGAGAACTGCCTCAGTAAAACCAGTCCTTGGCTTGGTTAAACCTTATGGTTTGTTTAATAGGCTCTGAGGCTTTATTCTCTATTGTTTTGCACCTTGGGTAGCCACCTATGCCTATAAAAAAATGAGCGTTCAGAATAATCTCCTTTAGCATCTAGTCAGGATGTGCAGGACAACATGGAATCAAATGTTTCTGAATTTGGATTCATTGAAATGAAAATGAAAGATATATTTTTTAGGTTTTAATTTCCTTGACTATTTCTTGATAATCATGCTTTAATGTGACATTCTTAGTCAGGACCGAAGACAGAAGTAATGCAGATACAGCCCTTCATAACGGTATAATGCAATATATTTTACATATCCTTACAGCCCTTGTCATCTTTTTCTGTGCTGCATTAGTACCTTGCACTGTCAGAGACTAGCTAAGCAGGTGGCCACAGACTGGTTTCCTACCTAAAGCTAGCTTGGAATTTAGTGTACTTGAGCCCAACAGAACTTCATTAAGCAAACAGACAGAAAGGCTGCTGCAATATTTAAAACACTCAGGTAGTACTTCAGGGGTTGCTGCTGAGTTCATATTAGCATCCTCTAGGCCTCAAATGTGTGTACATAGACGCAGGAACATGTGGACTCCCAGTAGCTGTGAAAGTTCCTCGTTACATCTTGGTTCACAAGTACATAACAGTGCTTAAGTGCAAGAGGGCTGTGATTCACAGCCACTGCATGACAGCAGAAATGAAGCCTCTTTCTTGTGAGGTGCGTTAACAATGCAGTTTCACTGCTTTCTGACTGTACCTTCAGCTATAAATTAAGTTCTTTAGTTCCAAATGCAGTTAGCCATATACCGGTTGGACTGCTGTCTTGAAAATGTAACTGGATTAGGCGCTGGTGGAGGAGGAAACCACTTCAGTTTTCGTAGCAGCATCACGTACAATAAATGGAGTTCAGTTGCTCTTTGGACAGAATCAGAGTAAATGGAATTGGTCAGATTAAAGTGGACTGCTGCTAGTAACTCAATTCACAGGTGCCTCCTGCTCTCTGTCTGGCTTATTGTCTCTGTGAGGCTATTGCGTATCAAAATATCAAACGTTCAAAACACCTCTATTTTACAAGTTTGGAAGCCAAGTAGCTTGAAATAGCATCATCTTTGTTTCTAGCAGACAATCAGTCTTGTAAATGCAGTTCCTGGAAGCTGCCAGCATGCACATCTGTCAAAATGTAAATATATGCATGTAAATGTTTGCATGTCTGTCAGAATGTAGTGTTTGTGACTGAAGTGCCTTTTTTTTTTAATTATTATTATTATTATTTTTTTTTTAACACAGGTGCAGAAGCTACTCCAACAGAGGAGCTGCTTTAAAATGAACCTCTAGAGAGGTCCCTGTAGAAGAGCCTGCAAATGATCTTTAAAGATACCTCCTCTAGTTCACTTAGGATTTATGGTAGATTATTTGTTGTTCTTAGCTGACATTGCTGTGAAGCTGGTTTACAAAACAGACAGCTGCAGCAAACCCGAATGAACTGTCTACATGTTCCCAAAACAGCATCAAAATGGAAATATTTTGACTAAAAGTCTGAATCTCCCTTCAGAAAACTGGCTGGTGCAAATTTACTCTAGATGGCAGTGGAGCTCTTTCAATGACAATTTTGTTTCCTTCCCCCACCCTCTTTCCATTTCTCCTGGAGACTCATTTCCAGTTCTACTGCGCTATGATTTAGCAGGGCTTTGATGCTGTAAGATGTTGGCGGGCACAAATCAGACTTTTTTTTTTTTCCTAAAAGGATAATATACTGTTTTTTCAAAGTCAATTAACACTTAGGGCAAATGAAATGGGGAGAGTTAAAGGTCAATTACTAAAGGATGGCCACAGAAACCTTTCTGGTTTACACAGCATTCATCCAGGGATTGCAGATCATTGGGAAAAGAAGGAAATAGTAATTAGCTCATTTCATTTTTTGACGGTTACCAATAAGACGGTTTAATACAGCTTATCTGTTTTATTTTCAATCAAGTGTGACTGCTGCTAATAATCATTCTGACCGACCTGAGACTCTGTTATTTCCTGGGATCGTACAGCTATTGCGGTGGCTAGGAGATTGTTGTAGCAATTTATGCACCAGATAAGTGTTGCAGGGAGAAGAGCATTCAAATTTGAGATTTGGGATGCTCTTAATAAATGTAAGAGAAATATTGTATCTGGGTAGTCTAGCCATTAAGCAAACAAGGGGAGGAAAGATGAAGAGAGGATGACATTTTTACTGTCATTCAGCATGAGATGCAAAGCAAGCAGGTAAGCCAACGATTGTCCTTTGGAGCTATGTGGTGCTGATGCATTGGCTTATGAGCTGCTAGCTTGTTATGTCATGAGTGTGGTGCTGTTTTACATGTGAAGTGCTACAGGTATAAAGTTTTAATCAAACAGGGCTGCTTAGACTTATGTCCTTCATATTACTCATGTGAGACACTGATATCAATGAAGCAACTCACCAGTGTAGAATACAGGCGATCCTGTTAGGGGTGGTACGTCTTGTTTGGAAAAATATTTCTGTTAGGAGAGCATACAGCTTAAAGGAAACTTTTATGACAATGATAACCCAGCTTAAAGGAAACTTTTATGACAATGATAACCCCCAAATTAAAGACTACTCACAAGAAAATGAAGTAGCAGATGGCTGTTTTGTGAGATTAGTGATGACTATGCATGGAAATGGACAGATTTGACTTGAATCTCTGCTTTCTACTTGCCTTTTGTATCGTGAACAGCTTTCCAGGCAAGACTTGTGTTCAAGATTGCAGTCACAGTTCAATTCTATCTTTTTTTGAAATAACTCTGCTGAGTTTAATAACCTTTTCCTTTTTGAATAAAGAGTTTCTGTTTGCAGTCACATGAAAAGGAAAAAAAGGCCAGTGCTACAGGCAGCAGGAGATGATTTCATGCCTACCTCCTTAAAGAGGATTTTTCAGGAGTATGAGGCACGGGAAAAGCACATAATGAGCACACTCTTGTGAGGTAAATTATTATTTGGGATTTTGTACGAGCCCTTAATATGTGTGGGGATGCTATACTGCCAGCTCACGGGTGGCACTTGACTTTCAGGAGAGCGAATTTGATAGCTGTCATCCTTACTGTGTTTCACAGCCTGTGGAAGGAGGGAAAGGAAGAAAATAGTCCTGGACCTGGAAGTGTTGCTCCCTTGTTAGCTACTCTGTCAGAAGAACCTCATTCTAGCCATGAAAGTATGTGTGGTGGAGAGCACTAGTTGTTGGTGCCCACCTATGTGCAGGAAACTTTGTGGTTCCGAAAGCAGGGCAGTCTCATGTTGAGCAAGAGGCCTGCAGTGGTTAATTTGTTTCCTTAAATTTACAAAGGCAGTGAGGATGAAATGTGTATTCTTCAGCTAGAGAGCATCCCCCTTTAAACTTATATGTGAATGTTTGTAAGGCAGAGGCTGCAATGTGATGATGCTTGAGCTATCCTAGGGAGTGCAGGAGTTGCAAGTATATTTGCATTGCACAGTCCAGTCCAAAATGAACCTTCTTGCCTGAAAACTCTACAGCTTTGTCGGTGCAGTTTTACCTGGACTGCTTTGCCCTGTTGAGAAGCTGAGAGGAGGCTCCTCCAGCTTTCCATTGAACTGCAGCCTCTACAGCTAACCTGGTGGTATGCCTGTGGTAGCAACAAAACCCCACATCTTTCAAGCAGGTTTTATAGCCCATGCTGAGCTGAGAGCTATGAGTTAGACTGCTGTGGGGTCATGCCTAGCTTACGTCTCACTCTCATGTTCAGGTTTGGCCACATCTACTTATTTTCCCAGAAAGTTTTGTTAAGGTAGAAAGCAAAGGTTCAGAAGATTCATTTGAAGTGCTGAATGTCCAGAAATCCTGAATAGTCCACTGAACATGCTCACAGTGCTTCAACTGTGCCTACAGCTGGCATGCGCATGTGGTCATAATTCAGTGCAAGGAATAACCTGTGTTAATATGTGTTGAAGAATACATATGTGTATTTTTTGACTACGAAAAAAGGCAATTCTACTGAGGTTATTTAAATTATATTTCTATAATGACTCTTAAAATAACTGGGGGAATGTTGCTAAAAATGTGAGCTATTTTACCAAGCATCTGATCTGTTGGCCATATACTGGAGTGCAAGAAATTCAAAAGTTTTGGAAGATGCTTGAATTTATCCCACAATGTTTTTCTGTAGATACACAGATAGGGAGATTGAGTTTCAGAACCAGTGTGATAGATGCATTTAGATGCATTCTTCTCCCCATCCCCTTTTTGGGCTTTTTATTATCTTCTCTGTAAGATTGAGTAAGACGCCTTTACTGTGTTATAGATACATATATATATGCATAGATTCAACTTCTGTGCTCACAGAGCTGGTAAGCTTCTGAGAACAGCTGGCCTGTATTTTAGCAAGTTCAGGAAGTGCAGGGATGAGTGACAAGAAGAAAGAAGGGTGATCAAAACCAGTCCCTAAAGCTCTGTTTCTGTATCCTGCCTCTGCATCTGAGCCAGCATCCACTGAAATCAATGATACCTCCTTCTTTTGTTGTTGTCGAGGGAAACAGCTTCAGGCAAAACTGGCAAGGTTTGTTAGACCACAGTCTCCCTGTGTGTTATGTTTTTAGGAACCCACTCTCCTACCAGCAGAAATACAGTGCACTATGTAGTTTTACACAGAGTAAGCAAGTGACAAATAGATGCACTGAAAGCTTTTCAACTACTAGTTTTCAGTGTATAGAACTAGTAAATATTTTTGAAATATATTTTCAATAACTCTTCACTCAAACCTTACCAGAAAAAAAGTGTGTTTGTTGTAGCTCTTCTCTGCACTAATAGAATTCTTTAAAAGAATGAAACCTTTCCTAAGGAACTGATGTGATGTTTCATTTCAGGCTGTTTAGTCTCCCTGAAGAGGATGCATATAGAACAGAAGTGTATGTGGCCACTGCCATTTAAACCTTCTCACTTGTGAACCACTAAGATGAGCCAGAACTTTTCGGAAAAAAACATGTATTTTATTGTGAAATCCAAATGATCAGGTAGCTAGCGAAAAGTGATTTATGAGAAAAGTTTAAAGTTTCCCAAGAGTCAATCCATAATGCATTTGCACTCTTCACTGCTTTGATTGCTGTTGATAGTAGGACCAGAGCTATGAACATGTATTTACTGGATGTTTCCAGTGGGTTGTTAAGGGAATAACAAAACTGAACTGATTTTAAAACAAGAGAATTAATATTTTATCGTTCTTAATTTAATAGAGAGATTTTAGTAACAAGGCCCACTGACTCATCTGCTCTTCTGGATGGCAGGCAAGTCTTTTGTTTTCATTCAGGTTTTGAAGGAAGCTGGTAATATTTTTGCAAAAGCTTTTCTTGATTTCCTTGGGTCAGTTCTCCTATTCCCCTTGCTCTTTATAAATCAGGTTTGGCTTACTGGAAATCATTTACTGGGTCTTGTGCTAGACCCTGGGCTCATGTGTCAGGGTCAGTAGGAATCAAAAAATGCCCAGAATTAATAAATCTTTTGCTAACCTGTACTGTAGGTAAGAAGATAATTCAAAGATTTTTATAATTTTTGGCCTATATTTGAAGCTGCTCCTTTCTAGAGTGGAAAAAAAATAGCATGAAGATAATGAAGACTAAGCTCTTGTCTTGGTACTATTTCTATGTTATCTTGGAACTTGAAGGAAATCTCAGGGTATCAGAAAATGCACGGAAACTTTGCATGTCATAGGCTGCACAGAGTAGGTCGGGACTGGGAAGGGTAGGTAAGTATCCATAAGCATTCCCAGTCCTTGTCTTTCTTGTGGGGAAACCCCTGAAAGGTGGTCCTGAAGGAAGCTGTAGCTGTAGGAGTCTGAGGCAGTGCAGATTTGAAGGAGCAGATAGAGAAACCCCAGATCTGAAGGTGACAGGTATGTCTGGAGGAGGCTGCACGATAGAGATCTTTGGACAGATGTATTCTTTCCTTGGACAGATGTACAAGAAAGAAACGAAAGATTTTTTTTAAGCTCCTTTTAAGGCCAGCCTGAACAGGAGAAGGCGACTGTCATGGAGATCTTGACTGCAAAGATCACTAAAGTACTTTTGGAAATAGAACAACTAATTCCAAAAAAGTGTTTGCTATAAGCCCTCTTTGAAATATAATTGTAGTCTTATGCAGTTGAGAATGAAATAAAACCCCGTCTTATTTTACCAATATCAATCTCAGAATAGTCTTTGGCCTTTTCAGTGTTGCAAAGGTATCAATCCAAAGAAACTTATTTTTCAGTGCCTGAGGGAGGGGATAATGCTACATTTTTTTTTTTTTTACTGTTTATTTACTTTCAGCAATGCTTTAATTCAAGTGTCCATTAAGCAGCATGTATTGACTGATGCTGAATTTCTCTTATGTAATTCATGTGTTATTTATATTGCATTTCCTGTGGAAAGAATTTTAAACAAGAGTTCTCAGGGTGCGTTTACTTGCCAATGAGATGCAGGTGGATTTTTTTTGAGGGTGTAGCATTATGTTCTTGCAGTGCTGAAAAATTGATCAATGACTTGTCTTACTCTCTTCAGAATATCTGTGATGTATTTTGCTTGTGTAACTTCAGGTTGAGCATTACATGTTTTTATCATGTGATTTTAAATCCTTTTTTGAAGGGAGGAGCTCCTTCCTTTTTTATATCATAAGGAAAAGATGTGTGAGGAAATATATAATGTGTCAGAATCCTTTCAAATTCATCATTTCAAATGCTTCCTTTTGCTACAATGGTTTAATTAGAGGAGTCTTCTTTTGGCAAGGGCTTTTGTATAACTTTAATGAAACTGAAGAGCATGAAATGTGGTTTTCCTGTTCTTAAATGAAGCTACTCTTAGAGAAATAGAATGAGAAATGAAGAAATTGTTCAAGTCACAGTGCATGAAATTAAGGGACTCCTAACTCTATTGGCAGCATTTTTTCCCTACTATTTGATGACCATATATCTAAATATTGGTGGACTAATTGTGAAGAGATCTTTCTTATTTTGGTTCATATACTTTTGACAGGTGTGTTGCCTTTAGGTTCATTGAACAAATTCACGGCTCCAGCCCCGTAGTTGGGTTGAGGCAACTGGAGCCTCATGCTCTGGTGGAGCCTCACTGGCTTGGAGGGCTGTTTTCCACGTCTGTACATGGGAAGAGGGTGCCTGCAGGCGGCCACATGGGAGCTATCAGGGCTCCGCATGGACTTGTGTCTTGTCCTCCATCTGACACTGCCATCAGAGCTGTTTCTGGGATTTCTGAAGGAGTTTCATGCAGTTGCATGTTCCTGGTCCTTGGTGAAAAATCCTGACAGACTAATGCAGTGGAAAGTCCGTCATGCAGTCTTGCTTTCAGAGTTCCAAATACTGCAGAGTTGTGATGTAAATCATGACACGTGAAGGTACTTGTGGGGTGTTGTTAGAGATGTTGCAATTTCAGAGGAAGTTCATTATTTAGAGCGCACGTTAGACCTGCCTCCAAACCATTCACCAGTGAAACAGGAATCCCTCAAATATGGCATGGTGTTGGGGGCCAAATTTTTGGCTAATTTTTTTAAATAACTCGCTTTTGAAGAGGGAACTTGAATGTAATGCATGTAAGGAATATGAATGTAACTGAGTCATAAATGCATCCACTGATCTAAAAAAAAATTATATCCAGTAGTAAGTGTCCAGCTGAGTTTTGCTGTTCAAGCTGGTAGCTCCTGATGAGTTCTGTAACCTGTTCTATGTGAAGAATGTTCTTTGTGGAAGTGTCCTGAATGGAGACATTTCCTTGTTCTGAAGCAAGCTGACATTTCCCTATAAAAGAAACACTAGTTTTATATGATAAAGAAGTCATTTTTACTCCAAAGCAGACTTGCTCCTAAATGTTCAATAAAGCAGTTTGCTGCTGAAAGTCAGGCTTTCACCTAAAGATAAACATTTCACAGAAACATTTTAAATGTTTTGAATTCATATTTTTCTAAGAGGAAATATCCAAATATTTTGATAATATTGAAAGTTGCATTTAAATTAGACATTTTATATTAGAAATCAAATTAATGTCTGTGAGCAGGAGCTTAATACTACATAAGCTGTGGCACATAGCAGAGGCTTTAGCTTACTGGCATGCTGGATTGAATACCACCCTCTGTCTTGGACTATTCTACAAACATAGATGCTTATATACCATTTTGACTGTTACTTGCTCTTGTTGCACACCACAAAGCACAGAACACCTTTAATATCTTCCCGTGAATGTCAGACTTGTACAGGATGCCTGTGACTCGTAAGACCAAACACTGTAGGCAAAGGAGGATGGGAGAGACGATGGGAGGGCAAGAAAATAGTCACTAAAAAAATGGGAAAGTATGAGTAAAAACAAAATAATTCTAACACTGACAAAATTAAGCAATTTGAGAGCCTAAAAAAGACAACAATTTTATTTACATGAGAACTGGTCTTTTTTTTGGCCTGCTTTGTAAGTATTATTCTTTGAAACAGAATTCCCGATCTTCCATCAAATGAAAGAAGCTAAAAGATGTTTTAGTGACTGGAGTGCAAATTTTAAATGAGTGCGTATCTGAATACTTTGGATTTGCTGAACACAAAAGGGGAGTTGCAGATGTTAAATCCTTTTGAGTTATAAGTTTTCCCTGTTCAGTTTTGTGGGTGTGTCTCAGCGCTTTATTAATAGTGTGAAAGACAAGGTTCGTATTCTTAGTCACAAAATTATGATTCAACAGCCCATTATCAATAGTGAGTACTTAAATCTTTGCTGAACTTTGCATACAGACCCATTGACTTAAGTGAGACTAAAGGGCTAGTTAAATCCCATGTTGATTCAGTACCTAAATCAACATAGATTCAGGGAAGGTGTTAGAGGTATTTTGATTTAACTAACCAAAGATCTGTACTCATATGAATGCTGCCTATGTGTATTTAAATAAAAATTGAGCTTATCTTCTGGTATTCTAATGGTATTAAATATATATCTCCTGCAACCACTGCTTGATATATCTTTTTATTTGGAGTCAGGATTCAAAAACTTGGAAGCTCCATATTATTTAGCACGGAAGATGAGAAAAGGCCAACTTCTCTGCAGTGGGAATCCATGGGGTACATTAAATTTTTGGCAGAAAAGGTATTATTTGGTCATGTAGTTTAAGTTGTTCACAATATAAGCTTGACTATAGGTAGGGACTAAATGGCAAATCACTAACCTCTATCTAAAATGCTGAGTTCTTTGATCTATCTTTGAAATCAACCATCATCAATTTATGGTTAATTGAAAGATGATGGTAAATCAGATCTTGTGCATGCAGATGGAAATGATGGTTTATGTGGCTTTCATGAGGAGATTGCCAGTTTTCAGCATTTACACTGCATGCAAAACTGAATTTACATCACTAATGAAGATGTGTTGTCTTTAGGGGAGAGCTGGCTTGACATTGATAAACTCTGACAAAATATATAGATGTGAAAATGGGGGTGATTGCCTTGAAAGTGATTCACTGGCCCAACTGTGATGTTCCTTTTATTCCTAGGGATGCTGCAGGATGCTAAATTTACTTTTTTGTGAGACTGCAGGTGCTAGTTGCACGGTAGTTATAGGATGAGCTAAAACACACATAGGCCATGCAGAAATACTTTAATTTTTCAGAAGGAAATGTTTTATTTCTGAAACTATAAAAAAGTGTAAAGGATGATTCTGAAGGGAGAGTGTTCATGAAGTTTTCTTTGGAATGGGTAAGATTCACTCTGGAGCAGTGGCAAAATCTTCTATGGATTTCTGTTCTTTAAAACTTGATACTCTTTAGATTAAGAGGTCTGTATGCATTTGTAGTAGGATCTTCCTCTTAGATTTTATTTTTGGAAATCTTTTTTTGGTATTGATACAGATATAGATATTACTTATACAATACAGACTCTGTTTTTTAAGAACGGACATTTTTCTGCAGTTTTTCCTGCAACATTTCCTGTACATTTTCCTTTCTCTGAGTTGTATGCTATATATATATTTAAGCGTATAGGTGGCAAGATTTGATTTCATCTATGACCTATTAAAATCACTTCTGCAGAGGAGACACCTCTAAGACATACAAGATTTTTGGGAGCTGATTGGGTTTTTGGGAGCTGATGATTTTGCCAGTGATATGAAATCAAGGCATGGTTTAGAAAGACAAGGAAGATACTGAGGATGCTTAAAAAAAGATGTTGTTAGCTTAAGAGTGTTGGCTTTTCCGTATGGCTAAACCAAGACTGGAGTAACTTACCTGATGCTAGCTTGGAACACAGGCAAAATGTGATTGTGTTTGTATTTGTCTGTGGAGATGTGCTCAACTTGATTGCAGCTGTGCTCTGTTAGATCTTTTGTTGCTTCTGAATGTATATCAGGCTAATGTACTTGCCTTAGATATGTAATTGTGCATTATTTTTATTAAATATTGCTGTTAACTTTATTAGACAACTGGAATATGGTGACTATTAAAGTGCAGTGTAATTACTGTGTGAGGCTACAGATTTACAGTAGAGCTGTATTCTACAGTGTGCTTAATGTGATGTATATAGCAAATATATTTGCCAGCATTGATGCAATGTTCTTAATGATGAGTAAAGCACAGTATTTCATTGCAAGACTACATTATACAGAGAGGAAATTACAGAAACTAGTTTTACAAAAGGTTCAGTAGATATTTACTCATCATAGAAACATGCCATTAATAATCTTTCTTAGCCTCAAGAAGGATAGAAATGCGAGTATCTAAGACCCACTAAATTTGCTTGTATTTATAGGTGAAAGGGAGGAAATAGTTAGAAATAACCTAACCCATATTTTCAAATGGTGGAATTTGAGAAGTGAACAGGGGTAATAAATTGTTTAGAGACTTCAAGATGATACTAGTTTGGAGAGCTTCTAGTGAACTTCTTGCAAAGCCAACATATTGCCTGACTATAATCTTGAGATTTACATTGTTTATTCTATCTTTTTGTCTCTCTTCTGAAAAGGAATAGAAACAAATGTAGGTATATAGTAGTTAAATAATAATGCATGATGCAACACAGGAATTTTGTGCATTTGAAATCTGATTGTACTTCGGGATGAATGTACAGTTATTCATGCCTTGTCTTAAACTGCATTTCTGAATTTTGCTTGAATTAATGCAGAAACAGACTTGTTCTCTGGATGACTGTAAAAGTAACTGGAGTACCACAAAGAACTTCAGTGACTAAAGTGTCAGTGAAATGAGTACGATTAAATCCTAGGGACTGAAGAGCTTTCGAGAACCTTGTTTCAGTTTTACTAGTAATAGATTTTTTTTTTTTTTTTTTTTTCATCTTTCCCTGGAGTAAGTTGCACCTTGGCTTCTTTGTGCACCTGGAGTAAGTTGCATCTTAGTTTGCTCACAGAGATTCCCTGAAATCTGATAATTTGCTTACTAGCCCGGCCTGTAGGAAAACATATCTTATTTTATGGTCTGAACTTGCCTCTTCATCCCTCTTCCCTCCTCTCAACCCTCTCCTCCAGAAGCTCAGCAGTTTCATCTGTCTCTAGATCATGATCATTTTATTGCTATGTAATTTCAAAGTGCAGATACGGAAGAGGCTATGTTGGTTTGCCTACAGGTGGCAAACCATTGATTTACATTTTCCTTGGTCCTTGAAGTACTTGCAGAGCAAGCAAAAGAAGTTTTTGGGAATGCATGAAGTATCACTTGAGATGACACTTTAGATTGCCATTATATTTATCTAAATGATGTCTATTAAAATTAGGAATCACTTATATTTAAAGTATTAAGTAATGAATTCCTTGTTGTTCCTTCAGCTGATATTCTTCATTTCAGATATATGGAATGACTTTTCCTAGCCACAAATGCAACCTTGAATTAGAGTTCCCATAGATCTATGTGCAGCCTAGATAGGATATTTAGTAGCTCACTGGCCATCATGTGTTCTGGTAATTTCTGGTGAAAGTTTACAGTGGACTTGGCTGAAGCAGAAGCTTCCCAGAAACTATTGTAAGGACTTAGTACTTAGATTGCTTTTTGTCTTTTAGATTTGCAGGAAAAAAAAAAAAAAGTTCTGGAATATGGCCAATTCCAGTAAATCTGTTTACTGGAAGCCCAAATTAAATAAAACAGTACATTTAATTAAAGAGCTACCATAATACTTTATATTTATATCAGAATACTAAAGTAAAAATAATGTAGCTTTATGATAATACTAAAGTTTCACTGACTGCTCCCTGCTTCTATGGATTTCCTGTTTGATGTATTTAACACATACAAGTTTCATGTGGATTAATATTTTAAGAGCTCTTCAGTCTCCGAAGTGCTGATTTTGTTAAGGACCCTACTTCATGTAAAACTGTATGTCTTTTTTCTTTTTTTAATGTATCCTATTTACAGGACAATTCCCAAGAAGAGAAGTCGCAGAAAATCTCTAACACTTTATGATTATGTAGGTACCGAGAACAAAATGAAATAAAAGTTTTGTGCAGTTAAGAGAAAGGATGAAGTACTTCTCTCCCCAGATAGGATCTCTTTAACTTATATCTAAAATATATATATGTTTCTTCTGAGGAATGATTCTTTCTCATTCCATTTGAAATAGTAGTACAGTCCTTTGATTTTGGGGTGTTTCCTTTAGGCATACACTTTCTTAGCTTCTTTGAAAGACAGCTTGTTTAACTTGGAAATTTTCCTGGAATTATTTTTCATGAATGACACTAGCTTTTTAGGAGCCTTTTACTCTGATTTGTTTGGGACTTCTTGAAGTAACAGCTTAAATGATAATTAAAATGGTCTTAAAATATCAGGTAGTCACTTGTTTAGGGTTCTTAAACTTTTGGGAGTAGGGTATAAATTATTTGCTATTTTGGAGTGCCTTTGTATGTATGTCATGTTATACATTAGGTGTTGCCTAATACAGCAAGTTAAAATGCTATATTGCAATATATATTGCTTCACCTTAGCTTCTAACTTCAGCAAATTAATTTTAATACATGTCACGTAGACTATGAACCTTTAAATGAAAGTACATTTCAGATACAGGGGAAAAAAGAGTCAGGCTGGTAATTAGAAACCAACTTTCCTTGCATTGACAGCAGGCAAGTCATTTATTAAGTCAACCTAGCAAAGTAACACAGCAACATCACACTTGATTGAAATCTTGGCCAAGTCTGACAGATGTTCTCAACTCATTGTCAATCTCAAGTAGGTTTTAATGAGTTTCAAGTGGCTGGAGCTCCCCTCTGCAGATGCCACTGTTAGAGAAACCGTGAAAGGAATCTTTAGGGCAATGACAGCATGGAAAAATCTTTTGAATAAGTGATGTGTCAGAAGAAATCCAAACTAGCAACACAAGTGCAGTTCCTGAGAATGTTCCTCACTGTTTGAATTTGATGAGCTGATACTAAATCAGCTGGGTTTAGATGAATACCACAAACTCTCAAAGCACTTGATTCTGGAAAATGGAGGTGAAATTTTGCAAGTACAAATTCTTACAGGCTTCCTGTTTCCAGATTACTCAGAGATTATGTAACTATGAATCTTTCTTGTTTACACTTCTGTTTCTACTCAGAGTAAGAACAACAAAACTATAGCAGAAGAAAACCAACTGCCTTTTTTTTTATTTTGGGCTGATCAAGAATGGGAGACACTGACGGTTTAACTGCAATGGCACGACTGTCATGCACTGTAGAACAGATAAATGGGGAAAGTGAAAAAGAGGGACTGATATATAAGGGATACCTTAGGTGGCAGGCCTACTAAATGCTTCAGTCTGGAATGGTTTAAGTTCTTTGGGTAAACAGTACTAGCTTATGTAAAATGAATTTTAAGCCAACCAAGATTGGTAGGTTGCTATGTGGAAAAAAACTTACCTAAAAAGTAGTGGATCATGAAGGCTGGTCGAACCTTTCTGCAGTAACCTTCTCTTCATCTCTCACCTGGCCAGATGAGCCTATTTCCTTGTTTTTATTACCTCTTTCTCCCTTTTGTGTACCATCTTTACAATGTTAAAAAATTGGAATGTATTCATAGTTGAATGTAGAATGGAAAAAGACTACAGGAAACTGGTTAATGTGAAAATTGATTAGGTTCTGTTGATTCTTTGTATAAAATTAGTGAAGAGGAGGCTTGTACCTGAGTAGATAATAGATTTTGAACACAACTTATTATCTTCACTGGCCAGATGGATGTGAATAGCGTTATGTCATTGGTCTAGTGGGAAATGTGAAGGGTTGGGGGGAGTCTTGGCTGCAGTGACCACGAGGTGATGGAATTCACGATCCTGCAAGGAGAAAGCTGGACAAGAAGTAGGATTGCAACCCTGGACTGCAAGAGAGCTAACTTTAACCTCTTCAGGGTGCTCCTTGGAAGAATCCCCTGGGCAAGGGTCCTAGAAGGAACTATTCAAGCACCACTTTCTCCAAGCTCAGGATTGGTGCATTCCTCCAAGAAAGAAGTTGGGCAAGGTGGGCAGGAGACTGCGCGGATGGGCGGACAAGGAGCTGTTGGGCAAGCTTATTGAGAAAAAGAGCACATACGTAGTGTGAAAGAAGGGCCAGGCGTCAGAGAATGCAGGGATGCAATGAGGAAGGCCCAGGACCATTTGGAATTAGAGTTAGCAAGAGATGTCAGGGGCAAAAGAAAGGGCTTCTATAAATACATTAGCAGCAAGAGGAAGACTAGTGAAAATGTTAGTCTGCTGCTGAATGGGAAATGGCCTTGGTGATGGAGGATGCAGAGAAGACAGAGCTGTCTTTACCGGTAAGGCCAGTCCCTATGTACTGAGCCCAGAGACAGGAGAGAGAACGTAGAGGAGGACTTTCTGATGGTCAAGGAGGATTGGGTTAGGGATTATTTAGGCAAACTGGACACCCATAAATCTGTGGACCTGGATGGGATGCATACAAGAGTGCTGAGGGAACTGGCAGGGGTCATTGCTCAGCCGCTCTCCATCATCTTTAAGAGGTCATGGAGGGCGGAGAAGGTGCCGGAGGACTGGAAAAAAGCCAATGTCACTCCAGTCTGCAAAAAAGGCAAGAGGAGGAGCTGGGAAACTACAGGCTGGTCAGCCTCACCTTTGTCCCTGGAAAGGTCATGGAGCAGCTCATCCTAGAGACCAGCTCTAGGTATGTCAAGGACAAGAAGGTGATCAGGAGTAGTCAGCATGGATTCACCATGCTTTAAGTTTATCGTGTTTGATAAACCTAATAGGCTTCTGTGGTGGGATGACTGGCTGGATGGACAGTGAGAGCCGTGGATGTTGTCTACCTTGACTTCAGCAAGGCTTTTGATGCAGTCTCCCAAAACATCTTCATAGGAAAGCTTAGGAAGTGTGGACGGGATGAGTGGACAGTGAGGTGGATTGAGGACTGGTTGGGTGGCAGAGCCCAGAGGTGATAAATGAGGCTGAGTCTGGTTGGAGGTCTGTGGCCAGTGGTGTCCCGCAGGGGTCAGTACTGCGCCCAGTGCTCTTCAACTTGTTCATCAACAACTTGGATGAGGGCACCGAGGGCACCCTCTGCAAGTGTGCAGATGACACCAAACTGGGAGGAGTGGCTGACACTCCCGACAGCTGATCAACGTGTTCGAGTACCTGAGGGGTGATTGTAGCGAGGATGGGGCCAGGCTCTTCTCCATGGTGGCCGGTGACAAGACAAGGGGTAATGGGTACAAGTTGAAACACAGGAAGCTCCTCCTCCATGTGAGGAAGAACTTCTTTCCTGTGAGGATGACAGAGCCCTGGCACAGGCTGCCCAGAGAGGCTGTGGAATCTCCTTCTCTGGAGAACTTCCAAACCCGCCTGGATGATCTCTAGAGGTCCCTTCCAACATTAAGCCTTCTGTGATTCATTCTGTAAGTTCAGAGTTGTCCAATGTATATACACCTGATTCTTGCATAATGCTTGGAACTGAGCATGTTCCAGAACAGAGTTAAATTGTGCTCATAATAGGAGACTAGAAAGAATAAGGTCTTTCTGCATCCTTTTAAAATATAAATAAATTATATGTGCAAACTGGAAGCTTTGCACATATGTATCCTTTGTAAGGATTCTGCATAGTGTCAGAGCAAGGCAGAGGCACTGTTAATAGAAGCTGGCAAAAGCGTTTTCTGCTTTTAATTTTTTCTGCTTTAAAGATCATGATATCTTGCATCTCCAGGTTACAGTAATTTGAGAGGGTCTTTTTTTTTCTTTTTTTCCTTTTTTTTCTTCTTTCTTCTTTTTTCTTTTTTTTCTTTTTT
>VWPW01002575.1:975328-1126599 GCA_013389825.1 Crypturellus undulatus | reverse complement strand
TCCCGACAGCTGATCAACGTGTTCGAGTACCTGAGGGGTGATTGTAGCGAGGATGGGGCCAGGCTCTTCTCCATGGTGGCCGGTGACAAGACAAGGGGTAATGGGTACAAGTTGAAACACAGGAAGCTCCTCCTCCATGTGAGGAAGAACTTCTTTCCTGTGAGGATGACAGAGCCCTGGCACAGGCTGCCCAGAGAGGCTGTGGAATCTCCTTCTCTGGAGAACTTCCAAACCCGCCTGGATGATCTCTAGAGGTCCCTTCCAACATTAAGCCTTCTGTGATTCATTCTGTAAGTTCAGAGTTGTCCAATCTATATACACCTGATTCTTGCATAATGCTTGGAACTGAGCATGTTCCAGAACAGAGTTAAATTGTGCTCATAATAGGAGACTAGAAAGAATAAGGTCTTTCTGCATCCTTTTAAAATATAAATAAATTATATGTGCAAACTGGAAGCTTTGCACATATATATCCTTTGTAAGGATTCTGCATAGTGTCAGAGCAAGGCAGAGGCACTGTTAATAGAAGCTGGCAAAAGCGTTTTCTGCTTTTAGTTTTTTCTGCTTTAAAGATCATGATATCTTGCATCTCCAGGTTACAGTAATTTGAGAGGGTNGAGTAATACATGCTAAAGCACTTTTTGAGACCCAGTACCTCAAGTTGCATGGGAAATTCTTAAGGAACAACCCATTGAAGGGTTCCAGTTGGGTTCTAGGTTTCAGCATGTATCAAAGATGACCTACTCAAATGTATGACTTTATTTCAGGTCCTCAAATAACTACATTGTGTAAGAATAGAGGATATATTTTCAGAAATTATGATATTTATTAATCTCCCTGGGAGTTTTTAACCTGAAGATGCCATTAAGGCGTCTATAGATCTAAGAGCTTATTTCTGATGAAAGGCTTTATTAGAACATATGTAAGAAGCAAAATTTACATTTTAGTTAGCTTTTTCATGGGAATCTGAACTTCATATTTTGAAGAAATGTTGGAGATCTAGTTTCTGAATCATGAATCCTAAATTCGATTTGCAGCAGGTTCTAATGTACTCATAAAACTCCCTCCAACTCTGAAAGAATGGAAAACAAACTGCAAAACTTTTGGTTTTTGCTTAATGGAGCTCTTCTTTCAGAAAGACTGAGTTAGATGGTCCCACTGTCAATGGAGCTTGTACTTCCATCTCAGATACATTGAAAATATAAGCTTTAAAATTCCTATTTAAAAACTTATTTGACGTAAGTATACTACAAATAATTTCATTGTAAAAAATGTTGCACCATAATCTGAGATTAAATTTAGAGTTTGGCTTCTGCTTATGTTGTGTTCATTGAAAGACCTAACTTTTCTAGACCTTTCTTCTTTTCCTAGCTTTTACCATATCTTTTGGTGCTCACCTTATGCATGGATAGGGTGCATGAGAACAGGCAGTGCATCGCCAGAGGTTTGCATACACCTAGGGAAGAAAATAACCGGGGAGCTGAAGTTGGTGCAAGTCTGAAGAAGAGGACCATCAGGGGAAGAACTGTGCTGTTTGGAGAAATTTGATGGGTGCAGTCTTATGTAGCAGAGTATAAAATGAAACAAATATGCATGTGTCTGTTCCACTTTCAAGGCTATATTGCTGTCAGTCTAGAGTAGAACTGGATTTGTTGTCAGGCAGAGGGCTAAAGCAAAGAATTGTTGATATTCTACTCTAGTAATTAGTCTCTCCATTCTTAAGTTGCCACAATCAAGTGTGAGACTTCTCAGAAGTAGAAATTTCTGATATTTTACATCTGTTTCAGTGATTTGCTCAGATTATGTAGAAAGCTTGTGTTAAAAATGAATAAACTTGTGATTTTACCACTTCAGTGCAGGATCTTCTGATTCACTCATTGTGAAACTAGGTCTGTGAGAAATCCATCATCAGAATTCTGGATTCATGTTTTCATGCAATAAACCATGCTTTGGGTTTCAACTCATAATAAGGAAAATAAGGCATTTGCTTGAGGAGGCTCTGGTGCCTCTCCAGCACATGTGCTGATTAGTACTGGTGTGTCACCAGCTGGAACTACTCAAGCTAGAGGGCACTTTATATTCTTCCACTCTCCAGCAGTAATTGCCAAGTATATTTTCTGCCCACAATCAATTGCTTTTATATTCTGAGTAATATTTCTAAGTAAGAAGAAATATTACACCAGCTAGAAAAGCTATTGATTTTAGGCAGAAATGCCCTTTCCAAATGCCACTCCAGATGACTGAAATACAAAGCAAAATCTGTGACATCACTAACATGGCCAATAAACCTGTCACTTGGCAAACTAAGGAATGAGCACAAGTATATGTGCATTCTCAATTTATGTTCCATACGAACCATGGCGCACAAACAAGAAAAGGAGCAAATAGGGGTATTGCCTGTAAAGACTGATCTGAGCTAGTAAGCTTTGATGTGTGAGGAGTGCATTAGATGCCTTGATTTTATTCCCGGAAAAAGAATGGAACAGCAAATAACTTTCATCATTCTGCAGAAGAAACTGTGTGCTCTTGTAGCCCATGGGCAGCATACATTGGATCAGTTCGTGATACAGAGAAGATGAGGTTTCAGTTGGTATATTCACCTAGATGGCAGCAATCATGCAGAAATATCAAGATAATAGGTTTTGGGTAGATATTTTTGTTCAGTAAATCTTTCAGTCATGTAGCTGCAGTCTCAAGAGTCCTTTTGCATACCATAATTTATACCTTCAATGATCTCTGTCAAGAATTGATTATTTTAGCCACTACTGGAAAAGCATAATGGAAAATAATGGAAATATATCCAGGAAACAATATACATAGCTAGGATCCTCTGCAGCCACAGAAGAAGAGCTGCAGGCTTCTCGTCACCATTTTATCATAAGTGTTTCAGTCATCTGTCTAATTTGTGTTATTTTGAAGAACTAAATAGAATTATAGATATGGGCTTTTCTTTTTCTTTTCTTTTTTTTTTTTCCTTTGGAATTGTGATTTTTAAAAGTCCTACCTGATGCTGAGAAGCAGGAGGAATGATTTCCAGTTTCATCTGAAGGCTGGAAGGGTTTATCACCTTTTTGTGTTTGAGGAAAGTCCCAGCCTAAACTGAGAGTTGAGCAGTTTCCAGGTTACAGTGAGTTTAGCTCATCTGCTGACACATCCGTAGTGCTTACAGATTATGAGAATCTCAGATGTATGTCTTTGATACAGTCTGTGAATTCACTACTTCCTGGTTCTCTCCAAAGCATATTTCTGTAGTATTTTAGGATCATAATCCTGATAAACAAAGTAGGAGGCCAGCCTTCCTCCAGGTGCTCTCCGTTTAAAAATTGCTCCTTTGAAAATATCACAGTAGCCTTAGCAATTGTAACAGAAAGCAGTCAAAGTTAATATGGCCTAGAATTATGCATGTGTATTAATGGGACTAAAGTAAGTTCCCTAAGAAGGTTGAGTTCATTCTTAAATGCTTTGTAAAGTCCTGGAGACTTCCAAGTCTGTGGCACTGGAGATCTGTGTTGCTGCTGTCACAGGGCAGTGACTGTTTACTGTAATGGCCATGTCCTGGTTGCTTCAGCTGACTTAACCAATTGTGAATGCTTCCTGTCTAAGGCCTTTTGGGTGGTTGATTTGCTTCTCTCCAGAGGCTGAAAGTGCTGCCTGTCTCTGCTCTTCCAAGAGACAATTTGGGGTTACCAAATTGTGAGTTAGTAGAATAGCCCCATTGATGCATTTCTTCATGTGTGCATTATTAAGTATCATCATAGCTGTAGACTATATCATCTCTTTGTCCTGAAATCACTGTAATTTTTCTTCTGTTTGCCTGCATCTATCTTCATAAATTCTCAAATTTTCCATTTCTTTGATACAGGTTTCTAGCAGCGTAAGCATTCTTGCTCTCAATGTTCTATTAAATTAGATGTCAACAGGTGATGACTCATGGTTCCCTGGTGCAATCTTTCACTTTAAAATGGAAAATATGCATTTTTGACTTGTCAACTACTTTCTGTAGTGCTTTAGTGTTTAGTGACACTCTTTAGGCTTGTTATGAATTTAAGGTTACATGCCCAAGCCTTCTGGTACCTCTCTGAAAAAAAAAAAAAACCCTTCAGCCCCTGTCCTCAGTTGTAGCCTGTTAACAGATGACATTAGTTTTATGTGATCTAAAGCTAAATTTCATGAAGAATGCACTTCTATATCAGTGCCAAATCTGTTTTGAACAGCGATATTGCATCAAAGGTGACATCTCTAGTGAATATTTTCTGCACAGGTGACCCTGTGGTGGTAGCCTGGAAAGAGGAAGCAGCCAGAAGCTGTGACATTTTGGTGTGACCAGGTAAGGGTCTCTTGGAGATTGGGCAAGCTGGGAGAGTTAGTGGTGGATCTGGTCCTGTGCTAGGCAAAGATCTCATTCTCTCTCTATACGCATGCGATCATTTTAGGTTTGGTTTTCTTCTAGTCCCTCATCTGAGGCTGTTGTTTAGAGAAGTTGAGTCCCTGCAGATAAGATGGCACTAGGCCTCTTACTGGAACTTGTTTGCAATTTTCCACAGCTTCAGATTGTACTAAAGTAATGAGGTTGCCAGTTAGAGTGGAATGTGTTCAACTCAAAAGCATGTCAAAACTGAAGNAGTTGAGTCCCTGCAGATAAGATGGCACTAGGCCTCTTACTGGAACTTGTTTGCAATTTTCCACAGGTGGCTTCAGATTGTACTAAAGCAATGAGGGTGCCAGTTAGAGTGGAGTGTGTTCAACTCAAAAGCATGTCCAAACTGAAGAAGCTCAATGCCCAATTAATAAACACTCAAAATGTAATGTTGTAAGCAAGTCACATACCCTGCCCTTTTTTGACTCTAAGTAATTGGCTCTTTGGGATTAGTGAAGGAATTCAATACAGGTAGAATTTTCTCATGATGTTTCCTGCACCACAACCTGTGTTTGAAGCTGGAGGCTGACGAACGTTTGTGTCTGTGACCATCTTGCCTATATAGGCTTTAGAGCTAAGAATTAATGGCGCTAAGAATTAAAGCCTCAGTGGAGAGAAGCTTCAATGTGCCCTGCTCAAAAACTCTAGTTTGCTATTTGAAAATGGAACAACCAAAGACAGATTAAAAAAAAAACATTGCTAGAGGCTTCATACTGAAGGCTTTCATAAAAAGGTGAGATGAAAGGCAGCAGATGGATTTATCTTTTTACTTAGCGGCAAAACTAGGAACCAGCTTCATATAAACAGATCTCTCAGCCAAATATAGCTTGACAGTAATTCTATAAGATTCATCAAGTCAAGAGAGGTGATTATGTCTGATGCCATGAAATAATGTGAAAGTGGGATATCTCATACGATTTCTGTATTTCAGACTTGAGTCCATTAAATCCAACTTTTTGATGAAAATGCTACCCTGTATTGCAACAATTTTCATCTTTATGTATTCTTTAGAATTCTGAATACTATAACCTTTCATTTCCAGTAGTCGTAAGCATTGCTGAAACAGTTTCCAGAATGCAGATAATGGAGTACATTCAACTCCTGTAAAATGGTGGCTTTCAACTTCGGTAAAATGGTGGAGGTTTTTAAAACAGTTTTCTTGGATAATAGTCCAACAGGTATGTTAACGGGTAGATTAATCTAAGATATCTTCTATGCATCTTATTCAGGCTGTCAAAATCATGTCTGGAACTGCAACCCACCAGACAAAACACATAAAGTAAGATATCTGCTGAGATGAATCACAGGTTTTCTTTATTTTCTTTGTATTGCCCAGAGGTGGAACTGCACTGCCATAAAATAAATTGAAGCATTTCTTGTTACATTAGGGCTCTCAGATAAAATTTATTCGGGTATAATGAACTCTAGCTAAGTTTATAAAATTAAAAATTTATTTAAAATGTGCCTAGATTCACATCTACTAAATCAGATAGACTTCTAACTGTTGACTCAGTAGAAAACAGATGTCTAAAATCATTTTGTTGATTTGGCTTAACTTTTCCTACACGCTTTCACTACTTATAGAAGCAGTAGTAATGAGGTACCTAAGTCCTGTTTTAAGTTTCTTATAACCGAATTTCTACCAAGTACTTAGAGACCTAATAAGTTTGACTACTTAAAATCACACCTGTGCGTAAAAGCTGTTGAGTACACTGGAAGTTAAGCAGTTAGTTGCTATATGCGTAGGGATAGTTTTATCTCTTTAGCTGAAAAAAAATCAAAATTTTCACATTAAATAGTTACCAATTAGTTATCAATATTTACCAGATATTGAGATGTGAACAAGTGTTTTAAAGTGTTTTGTTGCCTTGTTTAATTGTAACCTTCTTTTGCACTATTTAAAGCATTTTTGTTTGTTTGTTTGGAAGCTTTGCCAGGTTTATATATTGTGTGATTTGGTTGCCATATGTCTTTGAAGTGATGAATTGATAACCCAAAGTGCAGCATCAGGAGAGGGTGTCTTTATTGATGCGTCTGGAAGATCAGGTCTGGACCTGCAGTCTTGGAGACTTGTGCTGCAAAATGCCTTTTACACGGGCAGAATGGAAATGGAGACGGCTTGTACACCCAAAGAGCGCAGGGCAGGGCAAGCCAGGGAAAGAGCTAGTGATAAAGCCCATGGAAATTAAGCTAGTTGTTAGAGCACACCAACTCAGCAACCTGCTAAGTACCTAGTTATGGGAGCTCTACCAGAGCTGCGTAAAGGTATGTTTTGCTGATGATTGCCAAATCACAATTGTCCAACTTCAGATAATAGCTCTGATTTAACAAACTAAAGGATTCCAGACTTGCCTAATCTTCTGTAATTACACTCATCTTGGGCAGAGTAATCTCTTCCCTAATTCTTCTTCTGAAGAAAATCCCAAAGTATGGATAATGAGTATGAAATTTGTGAGCAAGCAAATAGCATTAGTGATGTTGACAGTGTGTCACGGAAGAGAATGATTAATAACAATCTTTTTCTGTGGTCTCTCTCCCTCTCTCTCTTAGTTAGAAGAAGCTAAGTGTGTTTTTAAGGGCATTTTAAAAGCAAATTTCTCAGAGCAGATTTCCAACTAAAGCTCTTAAGGAGGTAGTATTTAGGAGGAGATATCTCAGGCTGGAAATTTAACTGTGCTGTTAGGTCTTTAATTAGAGTTTGAGTTTATTAGGACTCCTGGATGGCCACAGGAGTCAGTCTGCAGGGAGCCCTTTATAAAACTAGGGTCTGAGTGCCTCAGTTTTTGAATTTCATCACTGTAAAAGAAGTGCTGTGCAACATGGAATGGACTAAGTCTGTTAAATTCTGATAAGGTTCTAGGGAATATTTAAAAACACCTTAGAATATGTTGGTAAGGAGAGAGAGAAAATGGAATGCAAGAAAATACAATTCTTTAGAACTTCTTCATGTCAATTTACCATTTCTGTGTGGGTTTGTTTTAATGACTCTGGAGGTATTCCTAAGGAGATTCCTTTGCAGAATATCTACTTATTATAGCAGAAGCGTTTGTACTAGTGTTTCACTGTTTTCAGTATTTTCACAGGTTCAATTTAAAAATTTATTCAGAGTTTAACAGTTCTCTGGGCATTTAGTATTACAGATTTGATGAGAACTGTATTTGTACTAATGAGATAGTATTTCTTAGGAGAGTGAGGACTTAGCTATCTTGAATTTGCCTTTGTAGCCTGGGTTGTAGAAATCCCTAAGGAAGTTATTCAAAACGACAGCCCTACACCCGTGTTTTTGGAAGGATCATTCACCTGACTGGAGGGCCTCAGCTCTGGAATGCACAGTGCTCTGCGCCCTGAGGAGCGCGGCAGGACAAGGCCGCCTGAGCCTTTTAGTGAAGTGTTATGGTTGCACAGCTGAAATCACAGTAATATGAAGGTAGGTACTTTGTTCAAAGGTCCTAAGCATTTTATAGCTTTGTTTTTTTTTTAAAGTAAGCATGCTTGTAGTCTGAACATAATCGTTAGAGATACTAATACGCCATAGAGATATGCTCCAAGCCTAGATCTTACAAAATTTTCCAAATATTTTTTTTTCAGTTGGAATCATGGCAGCTACGATGAGATTTCCTTTCTTTTTTTTTTCTCTGTTGGAGTGTATTATGGGACACTTAGTCTTGTGGGGTCCCTGTTTTATCCATGCTACACTGGTTAGATATGCTATATTGCATTGATTAGATTAAAAAGAACTTCCTGAAAACTTGCAATACATAACAACACTTTTATTCACCAGGAAAAGTCCTGCCTCTTCCATTCTTAGAACAAGGATTCTCTTATGAGTCCAACTCAGTCGTGAAGTTTATCCCTGCCTTTGAGAGAATATTCTTTATGCTGAACTTAGCACGGGAGGAATAAACTACATCTTTCTTTTAAGTGAACTGCTACTTTCACCCAGCAATTAATAGCTTGGTGCTCTGGTGGGACCTACAGGTGAGACTAATGAATACTTCTGAAAAAAGGAGGGGCTGCCAGGTGCTCTTAGTGATGGCATGGGAGCTTCTTTTCTTTTCCCTGCCCCTCTCCCTGCTTGGAGATGTTCTATGACTGAGCCCTTTTTGGAAGGTAGGTTTGGAAGTGAAAAACCCTGCAGATCCTGAACTCAAGATGGGCTGATGGTGTTTCCTCTGGGTATCGAGTTGTCCAACGCCTTGTGGTACCTCAGCAGTTTGTGCTGATTCCTTTCGTCTCCCAACTTTACCAGTGATTTCCCAGACTTGGCTAAGAACCTGTAGTGTGAACAAACTTGATTTTTCCTGTCTTGCAGTGTTCAAAATAACACCATGCCAAACAGCTGAGCTTTGCCAGTGAAGACATCCCAGGGGTATTGTAAAACTTCAAAAACAATGTGCTGTTCTAATGTAGCTTGTGTCTGGAAAGTGTGTATCTCTTTTTCCTGGTTGAATTGCTTAGTATGTTGCTTGCTTTATAGTGACCAGGACTTTTGATGTTAAATTATGTAGGACCTGAACCAGTAACAGAAAGTGCCCCAAAGAATTAATACGTTTCGAGCTTTCCATTCACTGTAAGGAAGCAGATAGTTGCCTCTTAATTTCCTAAATGTAAGTAGCAGTTGTTTCAGTAAAACGTTATGGTCTGTGAGGAAACATGGACTTTCAGTCCTTTCTTCTTCCTCCTTCTCCAAGAAAATGTTAATGGTGAATACTGTATGGTTTTCAGTAACAGGACAAGATCATTTTGGTAGAAATCAAGTTGTTTGCTAAGATTCTTATGTTATTTACTGTGTGTGTAAAATAGACCTATTTATATAAAGTTTACTACAGATGTTGTTCTTTGAACCTATTAGACCTTGAGCTTTCTGAAGTTATACCATCTCTATACCCTCTCACAGGGCTATGTGTATCACTGAGCTTCTAATGCAATAAATGTTTGTTGGTTCTTTGGCTTCCAAGAAAGCCCTCAATTACCTAAAAATAACTGAAATCAGGAGCTTGTTATAACTCTTATTGTGGCTACTGGTTATTAGAAGAAGTAAAACTTAAGGGAAAAAAATTATGATTAAAATATACTTACTGAACTAACTAAATATTTTCTCTGTTTCATAACGAGGAATGAGCCAGTCCTGGATACTTGCGTATGTATGTCTAACTAGCTGAAGGTATCTGTTCTGTGTTCCTATATGGTGTTAAGAAAGGTGTTAATTTAAGATGTGTTCATATTGATGTCTTAAGTGAAGATGAGGTCTTCTATCCAGGATGGAGAAATATTTCAAATAAGAAGCCAAATCTGACAAGTCTGAAGCAATTTGCTTGATTTGCAGTGTAGATATAACACAGGTTAACTAACCGATGTTGTGTGTGTGTGTGTATAAATATGTATATTCATATACACAAATATTTATATAATATATACCATATATTATGGTATTTTATATGTTATTATGTTTTATATATTGCTTTATGTATATAATGCATATTTTAATACTGACTAATATTTAAAAATGCAGGGGAAAAGATTCACTGCTTTCAGAAAGTTTGAGACCTAAATGAATGACAAATGATCTCAGTAGACATTTGAAGAGAATAATTCATGGTACCATATGCTGAAATGAATATATGTGGCAGGCTGCAAATGCATTCATGGAACTGTTTTCAGGAAAGTCTTTCATGCTATTCTGAGTATGGGTGATTTGTATTTGGAGTGATCTATTTTGTTCATATTTTAGCTATGCTTTTGTTTTGATTTTTAATATACAAGGTAATGACTACATTCCTTTCTCTGCCAAGAGGATAAAGATTCTTATGAAGCTCATATCTAGCCATACCATACTTAGGGAGCTCTAAGATGGTAATCATTAGTTAGAAGAATCTTTACATCTTTGTGGATTTCAGATCAGGACAGAAGGTGAATGTGCAAATGTTAGTAGTTGCCAGTGAGTTCATGACACTTGAATCTACTGTCTGGACTTATATTGCCATAGATTTTCTCCGAATTTAAATGACATATTTGATTTAATGCTCCCAAGCAGTCTTTTGTGACTGAAAAGATAAACGGTTGTGCCAATAGTATGTTGTTCTGTATGTACTGATCTCTTAATAACCTACAACTGTAAAATAGCTAACAAAAACACTAATAATTTATTTTCTCTTGGCCTTATAGAAGCCAGATTTTGAATATGTGCTTTGGGGAGTAATGATTTTTCTCTACCAGTGAGTAGATTTTTTTTTTTTTTTTTTTTTTTTTTTAGCTTTTACCCATTTTATTCTCCTGCTTTTTTTCCAGTTGCTAGACAGACAAAAATGTCTTCCCATTCATATATCCCCTGCAGTGGTCTATTAATAATGAAGTCAGAAGGTGTGTTTGCCATTGGTTTACTATGTTTTGTGAAAGTAGCTGGTGACAGCTTGCACGGCCACTGCCTAAAGCGATATTTTGTTGGCTGTTTGACAGATGTGGAGTACTTGACTCCATAACTAGTACTGAGACTCTCAGTGCCCTGCAGTCATCCTGCAGAAATCAGGCAACCCCCTCGTATGGAAAATGTGGTTGTTGCATGTGCCCATATTGTCATCTTTTTATCAGTCCTTTCTTCGTCCAGGGTATTTCAGTAGCCCTGTTTAACAGTGGTCTTGCAGGTCCTATCAGTGAAACCAGAATCTAGAGAAAGGTAATGTGTCTTGATGCAGAAGCCAAAAATTAAATATGTTTCTTGATAGCTTTGCAAATTATTTGGATGAGAAACTGTGTTGGCCTTGCTACGTGATGTTCCTTTAAGAGTTTTTAGATTTGTAATAGTGTATACGTACAAATTCATATTTGCATATATATGTTTTAAATTCCAATTATAGTTCTAGTTACATGTTCTGAACTTGAAGCATTTGTTGAAACACACTGAAAGGAAGCCAAAAAAAAAGGTTTCTTTTCAGTTCCTTACTTTAGCTATGTTGTTCTGCTGACTATTAATTTGTGTCTGCTCATGAAACTTGTAAGCTACACTGCATTTACTCAAGAGAAATAGAGTAAAATATTGACCTAAAGTGTTTTTTTTAAGTTACCCTTTTTGCAAGACTTTAATTTTCCATTTCTAAAGCTGCATGTTGGGGTCTTTAATCCAGGGTGTAATAAGAGGATGTATGCTGAACAGAGTTGAATGAAGATGCCATCCCTCAGTTTCTGAGTAAATGTCATGCACCTAAGTTGATCTTGATTTTAGCTAGATAATTGCGTGTTGTTAAGTCAAAAGGGAAGAAAACATTGATAAAATATATATAAATATGTAAAGAATATCCACAACTAGTCACTAAGATCAGTCTACTGCAAGTTTGGTTAGGAGGTCTGTTTCCCTAAGGCTGTCACTTGATTTCTACTGACTTACTATAAAACCCTCAGAATAAAGTTTTAGTCTAATGTATTGTGATTCTTTTGGAAAAGAGAGAAATATTTATTAAGCATAAACTAAAGAACTGTGGAGAGAGTTTTACATATGATAGCAGCTTGAAGTGTCTAGTTTTGCTACTGCTTTAGCATCTCCATTGAAGTATAAGATGGCTTAAAAATCAATTGACTTGTGTCTCTGGGGAAATCAATATGTTGAAAGTAGATGACAATAAAATCTGTAGACTGACAGATATTTTTACTCAGCAGAGGGCTTTGGAGTGAGAAGGCAGAAGAGCTTATAAAGAAGCTAGTGTGTCTCCCTCCCCATGAGACATTATGAAAGAAAGAAGCATAATTTTTAAGTAGCCTCCAGTGGTAAGTATAAGACATAGCACAACAGATTGAGATGTTTCCCAGTAACTCCTCTGAATATATATGTCAATATTGCATATAATTCTCTGCCCTTTTCTTGAAGCTGATAGTGTAAAAACAAAATGCCTGACCATGTAAATGATTATTTTTGTCTGTAACAATAAATAAATAAATTACCTGAAACACATTTCAGGTAATGTATTTTAAACAAATACCACATTACCACTTTTGTATTGCTATGAATTACATTGATTAAGAAACGCTTAGTAACAATAGGCAGTAGCTTACAGAAGAATTATTTTCCCAATTATACATCTGGAAGTCCCTTGCCTTAGTCCTGTTACTGCTAATAGGATTTGCAGGCTTAACTTGGTAGCCGGTAATCTGGCAATTTTGCCCCATAGAGCCTCAAGCATTTGGGGCTCAGAAGGGAATCTGGCACAAGGCAACATGAGAAATGAGAAGGAACACAGTGAAGTATCCAACTGGAAGGTGGAATTTCCTCTAAACAAAATCCATGTTCTGTGTTACTGCTCAGACATATTTGCTGTTCCTTGGATAGGATTGCTTTGAGCATTTTTTTGTTGTTGTTTTAAGATGTGTGGCCTCATCCATGGGGATCTACAAAAGCTGCTCCTGGAGTGGATGGTTCTTAGAACCACATTCAGGATTGATTCTCAAATTGGCCAGATTGGACCAGCGAGTTCTGAATTTGCAGACTATTAGAATAGCATGCAAGCTTTACTAAAATTCTGCTCATATGAAATGGTTTGCAGGAAGAAAAGATCTTTTGTGTGTGGTGTGCAATCATTTCCCAATACTTTTAACTATTTTTATTTACTTATTTAAAATAAAAATCAGGTTACACTTAAAAAAAAAAATCCTGTTTTATTTACTCCAAAGACTGAACTGGATTATTTTACTTTAGAGGAATAAAAACTGTCTATGCATCCCTGGGAGTTTTATACAGTAACTTTGTTAGGAAGACTCAATTACTTGAACGAGATACTTTTATTCTCCCTACTTGACTTCACATTTCATTGCATTGTGTTTACAGTAGTTGAGAATTTAAATCCCTTGAGAGAAAGCCTGAAGTGCTGTGTGGTTGTGGGGGGAAAAAGAAAACCTATCCATCTGCAATTGTTTATTACTTCAATTTCTTATCATAAATAACATCTTGACCACATAGCATAGACACAAGATTACAGGAGTGGTCTCTTTCTAAGATGCAACTTTATTAGTTCCTCTTCTGTATGTTTGCCTTTCTTGTGGTAATCCATACACGTGAACACTGGCCTAGGGAGCAGGTTTTCTTAATCCTTTATACATTGCTGAGATCCCATTGCCATCCCTTTCTAAAATAAGTCAATTTACAGAGAAAGAAGTCTATTTAATGTCTTTTTATAGGATGCCTATCTACTCTCTAATGGAAAAATTATTTCTTTGATCTTACACTCCTCTCCCCTCCACTCCTCCTCGCAGCTAAATGATGTGTGTATCAGAACACCCAAATTGTTTCCTGCTCCAGTCAAGAAGAAAGAGGAGTTGTGCAAAACAGTAAGCCTGAAGTTTTATGTGGTGTTCTGTTTTTCTTTTTTGGTTTGTGTGTATATGGTCTTTTCTTTTTTTCCTCTCTGATGATGTGAAATGGAAAGTCTTCGTTAGAGTGACTTAGTTTTTCTTTTGGGAATAATCCTTAAAGGCAACAAATATCTTTTTATATTGATGGCCTTATAGGCCTGACAAAGCCACCTTGGTTAGAGACTCGGAAAATCAATTTAATCTTGCAGATTGCAAGGTGAAATTAAGACTTTTCCCCCTTATCTTCTGCATTACTGACTCTCTTTTTTGATTACGCTTTTGTCCTATTATAGGGTGTACAGATTAGTTTACTGCCAATTAAGCAGACTGTTTTTCATAGTCATTCCTTGTGTGTGGAAAGTTCTACATGTGAGTGACTTTGCAGCTATGATGTGTCACCTTTAACTACTGTTCTAAACTTTTTCTGGGGTGGTGGTGTTTTTTTTTTTTTTTCTTAAGTGTATGTCATTTCTAGTGCTGCTTATAATGTTTACTAATTTTGCAGTGGCTACCAAAATCTGTCCTTTCAACATCGCCATTTCACCTGTGCCTTATTCTGTTTTTCTTCTGAGAGCAAAGAAATTCTGATTTGGATTTCTAGTCTCTGCAGAAGAATATGCATCACTTATGTACTACAGAAACTTAGAGATCCCAAATACCTGTTTAGCTTCAGATTCTCACTGGGATACTTTAGGTCTGTTCTATTGCAGATGTTCTGGATAAGGTCCTTAAAACAAAGACTTATGGCCTTAGTCTTTACTCCTCCATTTGTATGAATATTAGATACTGTACATTTTTACTTAAGTTTGCAGTGAGCCTAAGTCCTAATGGTGCTAGGAGGGTCAGAATTTGGATGGGAAGCCAAGCACAAGCTGCCAACTTCAAGTCTAAGTTAGCCAGTTTATACATTTTGTTATTTGTCAGGGGAGTTGTGGTAATTTTGTAGGGTGCTCCAAAGCAAACACTAATCATGAAAATTTGTCTGTAGTATCATTGGGAAGTGAAGTGAAGTGAAACAGGAGCCTGGAACTTAGGAAAACTTGCCAAGTAACAATCTTTTCATCAGTAAATGGTGCCGGTCTGCAGTTAAATCATAATGAAATTTGGAGGCAGTGAAGGGAAGAGGAATTCTCTTGTCGTTGTAAGTCAAAAAAACTTCACTGGTCCAGGGCGTAGGCAAAGACTATTGATCAGCTGATGCAGAGCTACTAAGAATTTTCCATTTCTTTACAGTACCTCACATAAACTAAAAAATCTACAAAGAAACATTACCAGAAGATCTGAAACCTGGTGTTTCTGCCTAGTTTTGGGCTCTTGTTGCCAACAGTTTGAATGTTTTATATGGCAAACAACATTGGCTTTCCATAACATGTATTGGGAAAAGTGGATTGAAAGGTTAGATAAAAAGCATAGGGAGATGGAGAAGAGAAAATGGTTTATCAGATATTCTGTGAGTTCCAAATATTAGGTTCAATGTAATTGTCTATTACCTTTCTTGTGTCACCTGAGTTCTTATTCATTGACCTGCTCCAGGTGTAAGCTCTGTGGGAACAATGCTGAGCAAAGTGGGAATTACCCTGACAGGTGGGACCAAGGCTTATATAGGCTATATACTGGAATCAAAAAAGGTAAGGAGGGTATTGAAAAAAAAAAAAAAAAAAAAAAAAGCTGAGGTTTTGCCAAGTTGTGTTTTGCAGTGATTTGTGGAAGTGAACTTCCATATGTTTTGATTGAGCTTTTGGCATATTATGTTAGAAAGAGGAGGAAACCCACACATGATCAGAAAAGCTCCACAAAAAAGTGTGTGCCAGGCTGTGTTCAGTGGGAAAGGAAGGAAAGACCAAAGAGAGAAATGTTATAAAATAACAAGAGTTTGGGCAGTTTTTCCCTACTATGGTTCCCTTCATAGTAGGGAACCTTCACAGTTCTCTTCAAATCCCATACCTTAACCAGAATATATATAATCTTTTGGTCTGTAGCTTAGGTAACTTATATAAAATTGTATGAGCTTATTGTAATTTCTCCTAATTTGCTGCTTATATATCTATAATATAATTAAAAATGGAACTTGAACTCTGTTTCTGATGCTTTTGCTAAGGACATGGATTTGCAGCAAAATTTGCATAATAACATTTGCTTTTGTCGATGTTCAGAGCAGGAGTATAATTAAAAAGGTGAAAGGCTGAAGAGATGATGGTTCATAATGTACTTATTAAAACTCTGATTAAAATAAAATGTCTAAGGAAAAAGGATTAAGCTGCTTTAGTGTTTCATTTTTGATTTTTCTCATTATACGTATGGTGAACAGATGACTCAACAGTGTTATAAGAGAAAAATCATCCTAAGCTACTGCTGCTTGGGCAAACCTATTCAACTGGAGTTTTTAACAGCTGTTCCCAAGCTTCATTAAGGCTCATTATGAGTTGTCATGTAGTAGAGAACTTAGATTTTCAGATGATCTGTGCACAGCAGTAAAGATAAAAGTCTATCTTAAGGCTGCACTAAAAAGAACAGAAGATGGTACATATTAAAAATAGATTACTGAAATTTCCTAATTAGCTAGCATAGACCTTAAAAGCAAAGCAAAATCACTGAGTTTTAAAGGGAGATAGGGAAAAATGACTCATCTATGGCTGGACTGCTTATTGCTCAAGAATGACACAATCATTAATAAGGATCAGTCACCAATTATTTTTTGATTAATATATACATATGTATGCACACGTATCCTGGATTTCTGCAAAACCACATGCCCAGCTGGTCTGTTGAAGTATTTTCTTCAAATCTGGTTTATGTGATAACAGAAAAGAAAAGTCTAATTCAGTCTTTGGTTGAAACGTTGCAAAATGATTGATTATATAATTGATATATTCCATGAATTTACGTGTTGAAGTTGAATAAAATTTCAAATGTGAACAATTCTGATTTTTTGAGGTGGAGGGTAGAATAGGGCAGGAGAACTGTAGTAACCCAGACTTCAGTTTTGCAGCAGCTCAATTCAATTTCCAGATCTCAGCCTCTTGAGTTTTGAAGGATGGAACTTGTAAAGAGTTTGAAGACTGTTGGAATATTCCTTGCACATTGAGGGTAGTAAGGGAGAAGTGATGGAGTGAGTGACTGGAAAAAAAAAGTTATTCCCATCAGAGAGGCATGACCAAGAGGTGAATGGATCCTCAGCAAGGGATGGCTACTGAGTAGCCCAAAGAATTAATGCTACTCATTTGCTTGAAGTGGTGATCGTTGTAGAAAACTTGAGTCTGTTCTGACTATAGTACCTTGGAGGAACAAGGGACAGCGTGAATAAGGTGCAAAGTCAAGGACAGAGATCTCCTTTTCTTTACATAGGCATCTACAACTGCTGGAAAGAGCTGCTGTAGCTTTTGCTTGTAGTTTTATGGTGTGTCCCTCTTAACACTTACAGTGAGGTACACTAATATTTTTGGTCTATTCAGATGATATTGACAAAAGGTCTTGGTTTTCACTTGGTATGAAAACTATTTCTATTTTTTTGTGAGCTTATGATACCTATGCAGAAGGAAACAAAACTTCCAGATAAGGTTCATCTGCTGCTCGCAGTCTGCATCAAAGGCATTATTTAGCATCAGCCTAAAAAATAAGGGGAGAAAAATATCCTGTTCCTATTATTGTACCTATAATACCTGATTTTAATGGTACTTGGAAAATGAACTGAAGTGCTCTTTTCCTCCTGTGCAACAAGGACTCAATACAAAAGGATTTCTCCTTTTCAGAAGTGGCGATTTGTGGTGGAAGGCCTGTAATGGAGAAAATATCCTTGAAGCAGGTTTATGTTGTAAAGCATCAACCTCACAGTTGGGAAAAGCACCAGGGAACTTTATATCAAAGACTAAATGGGATGGGGAAGTTTAGAAGACAGAGAATATGAGGAAGAAAAGAGAAAGACAAAACGAACATTTTGTTTTCTTTGGAAATGTGTTCAGACAGAAGTTGCTTCATTTATAAAGAATCTTCTCCAGGCAGTTAATTAGCTTTGTCATTCAGCTGTCGTAAACCAGATTATTGAACTGTTTCATATTTGAAATTCTTTAAACTAACATCTTGACATTGCCGGTAGGTGTGTTAATAATCTGAAGACATGAGAAGAATTTATTAGCTTTGGTGTGCCTGTCTGAGAAATGTAGTAGAGAGCTGCTTCGTATTATCCAAACACAGCGTGAGCTTTCTCCTGAAAGGTTCTAATTGCATTTTGAAAATGCTATTAGCTTACTTTGGGGTGGCAAATAGCAATATCGTTGTGTGGGAGGCTCTGTGTACATAATAACAAATCCTAATGGAGCAAGTGGCAGCTTCACAAATGCTGTACTGCTAAAGAGAAAAGTGAGAGGAGGACAGAATTTGTGTTGTTATTGTCAGTTAACAGTTTCCAGCATTCCTTCCAGTGCAGATTTAAGCTGTTTTAAGCTGTTTGGATTGCTGTCTAAATGCTGAGTTATGCTGGAAGTATGTTGTGAAGGGTCGGATGGGTTGATCTGTATTTGGCATGTTTGCTTCCTCCTTCTAGTGAAATCAAAGTCTCTATTCACAGTAGAGCTATTGATTTCACAGGAACATCTAAAAATATGTATATATAAAGTGTTATTTGTTGTTTAAGGGCTTTCTTCTTCTGTCAGAACGGTCAATCATTTATTCATTGTTCTTTTTTCTTCTGACACTAAACATCATCGTATTAAAATCTAGAATGAAAAATATAATTTGCCCTCATATATAAAGTATCTGTTTCCTTCAGAATGGAATATATAATCTTTTTCATTATTTAGATCCTACTGTCCTATCCCATTTCCTGATCTGACTCCCAATTTTGTCCTCTGGGTTGGCTGGTCACCGTTAACCACTGGATACAGTGCGCTCCAGTCTCTTCGCTAAGTCGGTCTTTGTCGGTCTTTCTGTTTTTTAATTCCCATTTATTGTGGTTTGTTCTCTTATTCCATTCTGTTGTTGCACTCATATGTTTAGATTTTTACTCAGTTACTTTTTAAATGTGACTGATTCCTTTTTTATCTGGTGCTCAGTATGAAGGATGTTTCGTGGATCAAGAGACTTTATGACCTGTAGTAGTCCAGAGGATGCAAAACACAAGAAAATACTGCTTAGATCATGCTGGAGCCTGCCTAGACATGATAGATTGTTCAGCAATTTAAATCAGATCCAGCTGTACACTGCACAAAATGTATATTTTTTTACAGAGTCTTGCAAGTTGACCAGATTTTCACAAGGGAACTTCAGTGTCTAAAAAGATGCAGATCATGCCCTACTCCTTTAAACTAATTTCAGCAGCATTTGATATGTATGTAACGTATAAACAGAAGAGTAGCAGCAATACAGCAGTAAAATCAATGGTGTAAGTCATTTATTTTAACCTGATCACACTTTACAACTAGGAGTCTATCATATTTTTTAAGCTAACATTAGATGTATGTGTCCTGAAAAACCTAAGTCATGAATATTTCATGTGTTTAAAAAAAAAAATAAAAATAAAAAACACCTATGCTCTGGAGAATGAGTCTTAGAATAGACGCAAAAATACCTTGTAGAAATTGCTTATATGTTACCTCAATGTGTGAAGTACTCCAATTTCTAGCATACTGATAGTCTTAGGAAGTAAGGACCACTGATGTAACTTTGTGTAATGAATGCGCACGTGAATTTTGTTAAATTTCAAGGAGGCCAGAATTTTATTCTCTAACTTTTTAAAGGGGTTTTCCACGTCCTTCGTTGTTTCACATATCAGCCTGTATGATAAATGAAAGCATTCTTACACAGAAAAGGTACCTTTGGATTTCTTCCTCTGGCTAGAATTTTAAAGAAAGATTAAGATTTTTAGACTGC
Organism: Crypturellus undulatus; assembly: GCA_013389825.1. Lineage (NCBI taxonomy): Eukaryota > Metazoa > Chordata > Aves > Tinamiformes > Tinamidae > Crypturellus > Crypturellus undulatus. The sequence goes on along the minus strand of VWPW01002575.1, from coordinate 1,106,981 downwards.
ACTTTTCAAAGCTGCCTGGAGGGTTGATTGCCTAAGCTTAACGTAAATCATTTTGCAAAGCTCAGGGTGTCTCAGTTTCTTGCTTGCTTTCTCTCTCTTTGTCCTTGAGACTATAGACATAGCGGCTGCGGTTCTTACTGATCTGTTTGTAGGAGCACCAGACCTCCTGCTCATTCTGTTTGAAAACTATGATGTTCATGTCACTTCCTGGGTAAAGGGAGGCATTTACTCCTTATAGATCAGGATTAATATAGACCAGAGAATTGTGTCCTGTTGGAAAGCGAACGAAAGGGCTGTGAAATTTGTTCAACTGTCTCAAAGTTTGCTTGCTTTCAAAATATATTAAGAATGCAAGCTACGTTCTTTTTTTTTTTATGTACAGTGTCTCATAAGAGAATCTGAAGGAAGAGCCAGGCACTGTGTTATGACCGGTTAATTTGAAAAATATCTTAGGGCTAGATTTTTATGATCTACAAGTCTGTTCTGATTTTTTTTTTTTTTTAAGTTTTATAACAGAGGTAGGGAGCATTAATTACTTTGAAAATGAATAATTGATTACCACCAATAAGACCTAATTCAGCAATGCATTAATTAATTGCACTCTATTGCCTAAGGTCAGTTCTTTATGGAATTATTTTGATTTCTATGAATTTGTGGATTTTAATATGTACCTTAATTTCTTGCCAAGAAGATGCACTTCAAAACAACTTGTTATTAACTGCTTTTCTAGTATGATCCCAAGTATAGTATGTTATACTAATACTTAGTGCCTGCTGCTTTTCACTAACAACTTGACTACCAAACTTTTTTCCACAGGACAGTTCTGATATCTGCATTAATTTAAATGAGCTAGTGCCACATGAGAAAACTTCATGCCATGGGTAGGATCCAAAGATGGTACATTGTTTGAACAGTGGTAAACCAGGATCCAAATGACTTCCTGGATCCAGTAGGTTTTAACACTTTGATTTGTTTTTAGCAAATTAGCCACTTAGACTTTACCATGATATGCTAAATAAATGTAGGTTTTGATAAACTTGTGCTTTGGTTGAAATGAACTTTTTTGATCAATAAATCACCTCTGAATGTGTTGAAAATGCTTAGTTTCAAGTCATCTTAAAAACATTTCTAAGTTGTCCTATATTGTCTTTTGAAGTTGTTACACAGTCAATATTCAAAAATCATATTTTATTCAGAAACCACTCTGAACATTCTACAAATTTCCTTTTGCAATAAAACACTTTTACTTCCTTTCAGCTCTGAACCTGCACAAGTTTCAGGCTATACTTTGAGTCACAATTTAAAATTTGAGTATTGATAACTATTTTAAATCCATAAACATTGGGTTAATGACCAAGTCATATACTGGTGAGTATAGAAGAACTATAGGAATATATAAACTAGATACCAACAGTGCATGTTAGAGAGTCCTAGACTACAGCCCTTGATTCTGCACCAGCCTAGGTGCCTAGGCTGCGCCAGCAGCATGGGCCAGAGTCCCTTGTCGGCTATGCCAGGGATATCAAATTACCCCATTAAGCCTGGTTTTAGTCAGAGAAGAGGCTTTGCTTCAAGACAAATTTCTGTCTGTGTTCAATTTTCTGGTAACTTATTTATAATATCATTGCTATAAAAGTGTCATTAAAACATTCCTGTTTTTCTGTCACCTTTCTCCTTCATACTGTTGTTTAAACTGAAACATGCAAAATCCTCGAAGACATCAAAAGAGCTTTGGGGTTTGTCCTTTCTGTTCTCCTGAAGGGGAAAAAAAAAATAGGAGCGAGATCATCTTCTTATTGTAAAAGGAATGATGTATATATTATTTGCTTCAGAATCATCTCTGGCATTTACAAGCATGATATGTATCTTGAATAAGAAAAAAAGCAAATCCTATATAGCTGATTAGTTTTTCTGTGATTTTTTTAATGATTTTTATATCAGATTTTGTCCAGATTTTAAATAACCTTTCCATTTTGATACGAAACAGAAGTGCACATATTTTTGCATGTATTTTGTTTGTATTTTTCTTATACACGAGATGAATCCTGGTTTTCAGTTTATGCTTTGGCTTGCACTCACCTGCCAAACTGCTTGTAAGGTTTAGTTGCCTACCTCTGGATTCCAGTATATGATACAATTGATATGTCCTTTAAATATGGTCTTAGAAACATTAGTTTGATTTCATTGTTCTTGTGTGAAAGTATGAATCTGCAAGCAATTTTTTTTCTTTACTGTAATATTCTTCAGACTCAAAAGTCACAAGAAGTCACAGATTCTTGTATTTACTATGGAGTTTACTATGGAAACTATTGTTTCTCTTAGGAGGAAAATATGGTGGCAAATGTTGGAGCTTTATTGACATGGTTTAAACGTGATAGATTTAATTGAAGTGAAAGGCATCATTTATCGCTTATCAGATAAGTCCCCTCCTCAGGAGTGTCTATTTGTCACACCTTGATATTTCTAGTGTCTCTCTGGGGAGTTCTCTGTGTTGTGAAGGGCTTTTTGCTCTTGAAACACAAGCAAATGTAACTGTCTCTTGTGCTTGCATTACAATTAAGTTTTGTTACTTATACTTTGTTGTTGCAAATCATTATCAGTCTCCAGGTATATTATTTTAGTACCACCAACTGCTGCTGCGTTTTGCCTGAATGAAAGACAGTTACTCAGTCCATAGGTATCGAGTGAGGCCGTATTTACTCATAAATCAAAAGCATGGTTTCTGGGAGCTACTTTCCTGCAAAAATGTAATACATTCATGTTAAATTTTTGGTTCATAATGAACTCTGATATTGTTAACCTATGATTTCCTCTATATTTTAACCATGATTATTTCTCTTGAAGTATTTATATCCGTGACAGAGTAGTGCTGAAGAAATTCACTGTATAAGAAGAGGTTAAATTGCAGCAGACCAAAATTGCATTCTCTGACCCAACGCTGAATATGAAGATTATAGTTTGCCATTTTAGGAAGAGGAAATAGCTATTGCAGGCAAATATTTTTGAAACATGTTAATACATACACTATTTGCTAAGAAAACCTACCTGTTAAGAGTTGCATGCAGCCCTTAAACAGAATGAGATGGAAGGAAACAAATAAGTTGGGAGAGTTGAGGAATGGGTGAAATTTCTGAGCATCAGAGGTAGATAATGAACAGCAGTTAAAATACCTGACAAAGTCATATAAAGGATGTTCTAAACATATGGACAGGCTTTTAAACAATGATTTGATATAAAATGTACTTGCAGAGGAAAGGAGCAGGCAGAGGGTGTAATATACTGTATAGAGGGAAAAAAAAAAAAGAAAAACAGGAGGTTTTATCATAGAGAAATTCTTGACTTTCTCTTCTGTGTGCACGTATGGGAAAGAGAAAGAACCAATGAGTCACAACAAAGGAGGACAGAGAACCTACAAAGTTTGGAAAAGTGTTTGAACTACATCACTAACAGAGAAAGCAAAAGAATTCATGGTCAATATGTTGTAAATGTCATTTATTAACTAAAAAGATCATTATTAAGTTTTTTTCTTAATTCTGTATGTAAATGACCTAGAATACTGCAACTTTTGACAGTGGTTAATTCTCCAGTAGGAATGAACAGAAGTCTAACAAATTTCCAAATTCAAGTTTGTTTAGAATAATTTAAATGTCTTTAGAAATGTTGCCTTCCACTTTGAAAGACTAAAAATCNTTGACAGTGGTTAACTCTCCAGTAGGAATGAACAGGAGAAGTCTAACAAATTTCCAAATTCGTTTGTTTAGAGTAATTTAAATGTCTTTAGAAATGTTGTCTTCCACTTTGAAAGACTCTAAAAATCACATTCCTTGCAGTGGATAGTTTCCTGCTAGGAATTATGAGACTGATTTTACTGATTATGTAGGAAAGCTGCCCAGCAAACCGGACACTGAAATGTGCCTGGAGAGATGTGGTTTAGAAACAGTCAATGAATAGTTATTCTGATGAAAATTCACACCACTAGCTGCCCCTGGGCTTGCTGCAAAAATTAAGGCTTTCCACTTGGTACGTGCATGTGCAGTTTCAAAGTGCGCTTGAATAAATGTAGCACTTGATGAAAGAGTGACTTTATAGCACTGGAACTGCAAATACTTTATAATTCTCAAGGAGTTTATCAAAGGCATTTGGAATGAGTATCTTCAATTTCCTCTTTTTTTTTTTTTTTTTTTTTTTTGTACAGATTCACACAGACAACGGTATGAGACCAACAGTGCTGTGGTAAAAGCTTTGCAATATTTAAAATCTATTTCAGTACATTTTGTGACAATCTTATGTATCACAGAAGCCATTTTTACATTGTCTTTTTTTTTTCTTCCTTTGATATTTGCTATATTAATGAGGCCCCACCATTATTTGCGCAACAGAGTGTGCATATTTGGTCCTGCTGTGTTACTTTGCTCCCTGGGTTTTTAAGGTGGAAAGCCTGCTGTGCTGAGAAATTGTACCTAAGCTAAGCGGACATTAAGGCACTTGACCTTCCTCCCCTTTCTTCAAAACTGTATTTTTCAGAAGATTTTTTTTGTTTGTTTTTTAAATGTAGTTGACTTCTGGAGATAGGAGAGGGAGGGAGGAGAGGAAGAGGGAGATGCATGTTAAGGGATTCTTCTCCATACCTGAACATCTAATTGAATAAACAGAAATAATCTTGTTTTCCTTTATGACTTTACATATTCTTTTCTTTTAAATATCATTAATATTAGTCAAAAAATGACATTTTATTTTTATAGCTTTGTAATTGCTATATGGTTTTATAACTGCTACTAGGCTAAATGAGAACCAAGAAAAGTTCACCTTACAAAGTTGTCTTGGTATGAAGTTCCTTGGATGACTCTGGGAAATGTTTTTGACTATCAAGCTACTGGCAAATCCAATATTATTGGTGCTGAACAAAATCCTAAGGCTTTTGACATTAATGAAACTGAAGAAGCACCTTGTGACTCCAGCTTTAATCAGTGAAACATGTAACAAAAATAGCCACAGTGAATCTGAGGTCAACCACAAGAAAAAGAAAAATATAGCCATTTTTGCAGAGGAAGAACTCTCCATTACACTGTATTATTGTAAAATAGAGTCATAATGCATATCAATCTAAATTAAGATTTATAGAATTGGAACACCTATAACATTTGAGATAGATTTTCCTGAGGCTGGTGATTTTACTAAACTATTTCTGAAATGAGAAGAAAAAGAATTTTGTCATTTATTCAAAGAAAACTGTAAACATGGGAAGAAAAATAAAGATGAAATCTTTAAGCTTCACAGTGGAGTGCTAACAAAAGCTATCCATGTCACATTATATGTAAGTATTAAAAATTCTGCATTTATATGTTTTGAATTGCGGAGAGTACCTGGAATAGTTGCTTTCTGTGAAGCCTGTGCAAAAGTAAGTAAAAGGCATTAATCCTTCCTCTGCTTGAGAAAAATATTATGAGTGTTTTAATATTGCCTAAGAGAAAAATGGTTTTTATTTATTTATTTTGGTGAGAATAAGCCAAATAAAGGTAAATGAGAACCGAGCATTGAGGAAGAGGGAGACCAATTTCTTCTCATTGCTAGAACGAGAATTGCTATCCAGGGTTGGAGCTGAATTCCCTGACTCAGGAAAGCCCTGTTTTGAGGATGTGTCAGCTCTTTGAAGTCAGTACAAATTCGGTTACAAAGATGCTGAAGATGAACTGTTCTGAGATAAGGCTGGTAATAAGCACTTCCTAAAGGGCTTTCTTGAACCCAGGTGCCTAGAGGCAATTGAACTGCAGCTGATGTGTACTTCATGTTAAAATATTTGTACCAGCTAGTTGAAAATTTGTTTATAATCTCTGATCGACCTGCCTCCGTGTGTGGCGGTGGCCTTCTCCATATGCTCTCCTGTCTGTGGTCAGGAGAGATGAGTGTACCGGCATTTTTCATAGGACTTAGATGAACGGAAGCGAGAAAGTGAGAAAATCTGAAATGTGACACTGTTTGGAAATGCCAGATGTGAAAAAAGTGTCTTTGCCAAAAGACACTTATGCTGACAAGACTAGATGTCCCAGCAGCATATGATTAGAATTTGTGATGGCATTTGGATGCCCCTTCCAGAACTAAAACTTCTAATGCTGCTTCTGGCTTCCGTGTCAGAAAATTTAAATGAGAATGTCTAATTCTTTCAGAGTGCCAGAAATATTTTGTAAACAATGTTTTGCAGTGGAGAGCTTCAGCTTCTGGGAGCTTTCTTTGGGGAAGAGTTGCTGTTAGCTGATGTTCTGGCTTTAAGCCACTCTATAAAAAGGATATAGGAAAATGGGATCTGTGAGAACTGCTCCTTAAGTGGATTCAGTGATATTAAGGAGAAAGTGTGAGAAGTGAACAAAAATGTTGTAAGGAGGATATTTAATTTGTTTTCCATGATGCATAGAATTGTCTATGCTGTGTATATGGGAAAATGTATTTTTAAATACATATTAGCTCTTGGCCTGAAGTTTAGGAAATCAATGCAAAGTTCCAAAAGTCTTTTTATGGCTTGATTTTTTTTTTCTTGCTAAGCCATTTCTATGTTATTTGTAGCTTTGTTTGCAAATGCAAAAGGACTTATAGTAATAATAAACCATACTTGAGTTGTCCGATGAATTCAGGTGGTAAATAAGCTAAATGAAATTAGATCAAAGGCGTATACAATAAAGTAGTGTTATAATCATAACTAGTTTGAAAAGTAGTAAGAAGATACTTTAACTTTTGGTAAGATCTTTTTTGTCCTCTGCTGCTTAAGAAATGAAATATGGTTACTTGCCAACATATAAAATTCCAAGTAACTAGGATGTGTTCAAAAATATTCATCTAGATTTCAAAGAAAAGTTTTTTTTTTTTTTTTAATGAAAACAAAACTTTTTCAATGCTTCTTGATGTAACCCAGCTAAGGAAAAGTTTTATTCATCTTCAGTTGAAAATAGTGTTTTTTTTTTCTCCTGTTTTGATTTAACTTTGTACAGGTGGCAAAGGAGTTCTAAATCAAATAACTTATGATTGTGCTTATCTTTAAGGAGGAAAGTCTTTATCTGAAAAAAGTGTGTGCTTTTTTTTTAACATTCAAATGTACTAATATTTCTTGAAAAGAAATGTACTTTTTGTATGTTAGAATTAAAATAGGACATGATATGGACATAAAACAAGACATATGCTTATGTATTTTGCTAATTTAGTATCAAAACTGGTGAAGAAATTGGACTGTGTTTTGTGAAAATATTAAAAATAAGTTAATTGTGTAAGATTTAGGTGATGATAATGCAAATACTAAAAAGAAAACTAAACTAGCAAATTATTAGAATAGTTCACAGAGAGGTGCCCACTGTTTTAGAGATGTGTTATAGAAATATGTGTGTGTGACTTATACTGAATTATTGATACTTACTAGACAATTAAATATAGAGTACTAGGAAAAATAACAAAATTATGATTTTCAGTAAGTCATGAATATTAGCTATCCTGAGGATTGCAAATAAGTTAATGCTGTGCTGGATTTAAAATGGATAAAATGTAATGGCCAGAGTAATTATAGGCTTGTCAGACCATCATTAATCCAGGCAAGACAATGAAAATCCTGATAAAAGACTCAATTAAGACAAAATTAAAATAAGTTTTAAGATAATTAATGCCAATTGACATGCATTTTTAGGCAGTAGATTTTGTTAAACTAATTTATCTCTCTTTTTTGATGAGCTAACACATCTCATCCGAAACCATAGTGCTACTGATGTGGAAGATTTACTCAGAGTGTTTGGCTTCTCCCATCTGACCTTGTGGCAGAGCAAGTAAGCAAATGTACACTCCTGTAGTGCATTTTAAATGGATGGAATAAAGGGCAAGTTGTAGGTCTCAGTGTAATTTTAATAAAAAACAGCAACAAAAAGGACTTTTCCCAAAGTTTCCTGAAGTCTAGCTCTATACTTTATATATCTATACTTTATATATTTATAGTTTATACTTCTCACTGATGTGGGAGAGAAGTAGGTGAGATGACTGAGGTAATGGTAAATAATGAGATGGGGAGATGGGTAACTGGTAGTTACTTCACCATGTTGATCATATGTAGAGAGAGTTATCTGGTAACAAAGAACATGTTACTTTTGACCTGAAATACTATGTATAAATATATTTTAAAGTATGTAGCTCAATATTATATTCTCCTCTTCTATGTAGTTCCTATAAGGTTCGTTGCAAGCCAAGTACTCTGTCCTCTCTGGAAAGGGGAGATAATTCCCAGTTTTAGAGGAAGACTGCTGATTTCATATGCAAACTAGGGAAATAATGGGCCATCAAAAGAAGAAAATCAAAATGAAGGGAAATCACTTTCAATTGAAGAACAGTTGAACTGAAAAAGAAGGATAATTTGATAATATATTGTAGTGAGATGTCGAAGCAGAGCATGCTTTTCTGAAGAGAGAGCAAGATGTGTTCAAGATTAAGCAGCTGAAGAGATGGAAATTAAATTCTTTCTTCAGTAAAAATGCAATCCAGTTTTCTTTGTTTTAAAAAATTAAACTTCCTTGCTCTAGTTTCCAAATTCCACTTTGTAACTGAATAGCTTCTGCCTGTGGATGGGTCTCTGTTTTGAAGAAATACTTGAAGAACCTATTATCCTTGGGGGAAAAAGAAAGGGCAAATGTGCAAAAAGATCATGTTTTTAGTAGATATGCTTCATCACAAAATAGTCTTTTCCCTTACTTAGTACCCACTGTAAAAATATAATTACATGGTCTCCACAAAATGCTAAGAAAAATCTTCTGCACCTTAATGTTAGTGGAAACTAATGTTAAGCCTATAATCTCCAAACCCAGCATAAATGAAGATGTGTTTGGGAAGGCAGTAAATGAGCCTCCTTCATCATTTTGGGGCTCCTTAACTGAAACCTGAGTGTTTGAATTTGTCCTCTTCACGTATTGATCTAAAAAAGGGCTGGGGGCCAGGAAGGGGAGTGGAGGTTACTGAAAAACAAGTTTCACAAACATTCTTAAAGACAGAAGAAGCTTCCTTCCCTCAAACTCATTTGTTGGTTGGTTTCTATTTGTCATTACTTCTAACTCATTATAAAGATCTAATCTGGCCACTTATTTTTTCTGCTTTTGTTTTTTAGGTCATAACCTTGTGGCTATATAATTTCACAGGCTACTTGTGCTATAAAAGCAAGAGGGGATGATTAATAGGAATTGCTTTGAATTTCCCTCTTATTTCTGAGTGGTCCTTCTTCGAAGGAAAAGATAAATAGAAATTCATAGATTGCATATTCTATACCTATTTATTATCTTATATTTCTCTGAGTTGGGATTTTATTTACCCTATCACTCAAGCATAGAGACTGAGCGCTTATCACATCTCTCATCCATTTCTGAATTCTTTGTCTGTCATCAATTCCTTTTGAAATTGAGAATCTTGAAGTGAGCGCAGTATTTGAGCTGTTATATGTGATTTGAGCTGCTATATGTGATGGCATTATACTATATTTCACCTTATTTTCTCAGTTCTTCTTTATGTACTGCATTGCTTTTCTTGACTGTTACAGTAGTCTCAGATAGTTTCATTTGGCATTCAGATGTTTCCAGAGGTCAAAGTGTCTTTAATGTGTTTGGGGTAAATGTTAGTTAATAACATCTCTTTCCCTACTACTATTTTTTCTTTTATTTCTTCAGCAAAGTTGCTCTCAAAACCCTTTTCAGAATCTGGAGGATATGTGAAGCATCTCATACAAACTTTATTTCATGCAGTAAACACAATTTTATGGATGGATTTTCTTCTGGTCTAGTCAAGGTGCCTCTGCGCAATCCTACCGGCAAGAATTTTGGACCCATGCTGTTCTGTTTATGCATTTCTTCTAGTTGTCATTGTCCAGAAGTATAACTCTAGCTATTTGAGAAGATGACATACAGATTCCTTTTTCCATCTTAGCTAACACCAGGGAAGCAATTTCTGCTTTGATTAGGTGCCTACCATGACTTTTCAGACTGGTTACTTGAAGGATGACCTGTACTTAAATTCTGAGGAAACAGAGTTGATTTTCAGTTGGCCCCTGCTGCCTTTTAAATGATACTTTGGACTCTGTACTTCTCATTGATGGGAATATGATGCAGCCTGTTATTAAGGTTCAGAACCTCTTAGTTAGTTGTGGTTCTGAATTTGTTTTAAGTTGTCTTTGTTTCAACAGATGAATCTGGAGCTACCTTTTGTGGTCTCTAGTGAGGTTAATATGAAAGGTGAGCTCAGTTAGCTCTTCCTTGATAAGCCTGTGAGAGACAGAGGAAGGAATTTGAAAAGGGAAAAACAAAATCCAGCTGGGAGAATCTGTAGTTCCTGCTGAGGGCAACTTTCTTGTTGTCAGCAGCTGTCTTCCCAGAGGAAAGCAGGCCTCATGCTAACTCAGCATTTGAAGCCTCATTCCTCAGTGATGACTCTGAGGGGAGAGAATTCATTCATGACCTGATGCTTTGATTTCCTTTGCTCTATAAATAATGTGGAGTGGGTGGGTTTGCAAGGATTCAGCAGGAGGGCCGAGACTGGCAAACTGATCCCCGGAACTGGCTAGTTGGAGGTTGCATACCAAGTTTTCCAACAGAAGTTTAAACCGTGCTTCTTAATATCACAGTATGGGAGGATATTCAGAGTTCTTTTTTTAAGGGGCGGTAAACAATTATCGTTTGTATAATGTGTGACATAAGAATGTAACAGGACCTACACCCTGACTCCTCCTGAGACACAGGCAACATTGTTAGAACCTTTTAAGGAGAAAAGTCTTGTAATTGCATTGGGTAACTGTGAAATTTCTTGCGTAAAATAACAAACACAAAAACTTCTGCTTCCATTAAGAGCCCATAGTGAGGACACAGACATACCAATAGCACAAAGACTGTTCTAGTAAGCTTTGTCAAGTTATTCTGAAAAGTGCAGCAGTTGAGTAGCATTATATTATTTTATAAATACTTTTATGAAGGGAAGTGCTTACAGTAAGTGAGAGCAAAGTTTGAAAGGAGAGGCGACAGCAATGAAATTTTGCTATCAAATCTACTCAGGTAGGGGCAGTCACTAAAAAGACACTAAATTATTGCTACTTTGGATTGAAATTGGGATTTGATTGGCATGATCATATTCAGGGAAACCTCTTCACCCTCCCTCTTTGTTCATGAACTCAGGGAGTTCCTACATGATTGCTATTACCTTTTTTGAGCAGGCAAAGGCTCTGTTTTGAGATGATATTCCCCCTCCTCCTTTCTCAACGCTCAGAGTAACACAGAGAAGTGAGCTCGGGAAACGCAGTCATCTTTATCTCAGGCATATCAGCAGCTATTCCTTAATCCCTTCTCACAACGGCACTGCAAGTTGAGATTACGTCTCAAAGACCTTTCTGATCACAGGAGCTCCTACAAGGGACTAGTGTGATAGAGCCTCTTGTTCAGGGCTGTGTCTCGAGTGTTCCCACCGCGTTTCCTTACTCAGAGTTTGATCAGATCAGATCAGGTGTAGTTATAGCTTTCCTGTAGCCATTTTTTTTTGGATGAAGAAATCTGATATTGATGCTGTTAACTCTTCTCAGGATTATCAGTGTTAAAGTATTTCTGTAGTCTGTATATGCAGCGTTCTGGCATTATAATATGCTGTGTACCTGTAATTTACACTTGTGAATAAAGCTGATTTTTCTGTTTTATGCCAGTTCAACTTAAGGTAGTTTAGAAAAATTTCAGTGTCCTGCTTTTCTTCCCTAAGTTACTATTTTACTGCGTCAAGTAAATGGAAATAGTAAATAAGTTATTACTGTTTAGTTTTACTTTCATATATTACCTAAAATGTCTGTAATACACATGTATTATAGATAAATATTAGGAAGGTAAAATGTATTCTCATTTGAGAGAACAGAATCAATACTTATAAGTAAAGAATGCTCTGATCTAGGAAGAAACATTTATTTGTGAGGTCAGTTATCTGCTAGTTCTGCAAATAAAGTTATTTGCAAGGGTGAAGACACGAGCTCCAGTCCCTGCTGCTTAGGTTTTTCTGAACTTTAAAGAATGTATGTTTATTGCAAAATACTTAAGCTACATTCTGGACTTGTATATTACCTGCGTGAAATAGAGGCCTAATGGTAATTATATTTTCTGTTACTTTGACAAACAATTTAGATTTTAGCTTTAGAGCATATGCAATGTGATAGTAATTATTGGACAAAGTTGTGCATTTTGTCTTTGGAGGGAATAGCCTTGTAGCCTTTGGTCATTATAAGGGATAAGGGCAAGAAGAGCAAAGGGTGTTACGTTTTTGACTTGGAGGTATACAATATAAACAGAAACAGTTTGCTGGCTATAAACTCTTTTTGTTTTCACAATTACCTAAGAAACAACCTAAATGGTGGTAATAAGAGAATTTATTTTTCTCTGCTCGCATTTGTTCTGCCATATGGCGCACCATATTTTGAAAGGCTGCCTGAAGTTGCCCCAGATGTTTCTTATAGCAAAACACAGATGTGTTAGTGTGGCAGTAAATTCAAGGTAAAAACAGGTATGCTCTTTAGATATTCTGGATCTGCTGAATCCAAGGAAGGTAGTTTCCTTATGAGATGAATATAATGTAGTTGACAGCTGTAGTGCAATAAGCTATTAAATATGAGTGACTGAAATTATCCTCATAGTGATTAAAATAGGGGGAAAAAAAGACATACTGATCTCCTGAGGTTTCAGCTAGCTTGGGCTAACTTTGAAGTACATCTAGAAAATCGGTCTTATCCTTTGGCTTTGAACTGTACCAAAAAAGTTAGGAGAATACTTTGAATCAAAAGGTTCAGGAGCAAACTTCAAATTTGAGGGGATTAAGTGTCTGGGTTTAAGATGCTGGGTATGTTCTGTTTCTGTTAGTGATCAAGATCTTTATTATGCTTTTGCTTATGATAAAATAGCTCTATAAATGCAAGTGTGGTTGTATTAAAAGATGCAAAAAGAATCATGTGATGTATTTCTCATCTGACTGCTTTTTTTGATGTCTTTGAAACAAATCAGCTGTTCCTGTAAGCTCACTGCTGGTGTAGTCCACACCTAAAATATTAATTGTTTTACAAATAAGCACAGCTTATTTATCAGCTCATTTTTCACAGGTATTTTGTCTAGTTTTTCCCCTACACTTTGTATTCAGTTAAGCATTTAATTGTTTCATGATTTAGTTATTACCTTATGTTAATTAGAAGGTATTAAAAGATACTGAATATGAAAAAAAAATGGAAATTTGTAAATTAATTGCATGCAGTATTTTACAGTGCAGGAGTATTTGGACCAAAAATATGTATGTCGTCATCTCTAAGCAGGGGGTGATGTAGGAAACAGATTTCATGTTTTTGTGTGTAAACCTGTATCTATGCCAGTAACTTTGATCTCAAAGAACTTTAAGTTAAAGCTTGAATTGGACTGAAACTTTTTCTTTGGAGTTCATTAATGTGAGCTATTCTTTTAGAAGTTTACTTCTAGGTTTATAATGCAATGTATTATTTCAGGGTAAGTACCAAGAACTGTGTAATTAAGTGAATAGCATGCAGGTGCATGACCTAGATATGTCAAATTATTCAGTTGGGAATAAGCCTAAGTATTTCTAATGTTTCTGTGCATTAGTGAACAAAGAAAAGAGGTTTGTGTGAGAATCTTTCAGCTAAATAGGGCAAATGGATATGTATCCATGTTGGCTAGAATTAGAGTGATTTAATTCATCATAGTTAGATAACAATATTTATTTTAGAAAATGACTGTCTTTGCAAAGTCATGTTTTGTTCCATAAAGGTATACATACATACTGCATGTGTGTCTTCAAGCTCACTGTATCACATCAGGAACCGATAGCCTAGAACTGCTCAAAGCAGATTGTAAGAGTTAGCTGTACCTGGCAGTACAATTTGTCTAATAAGAGCAATAATAAAAAGGCAGATTGAAAAGCCCTCTTTCAAAATGAAATCTAGAATTAAAAATGAAAATGAATTTAAAAATTCATTAAAAATGAAAATAAGTCTTATAATCAATTTAGACAACTTATGTCACAGGATTTATATGACTAAATAAGTATGATCAAATTCCCCCTCATCCCAAGATTTCCATGAGGACACAATATATTAAAACTAAAGTTTTCAAAAGCAGGGAATGGCTGTGGTTGCGCTAGAGAAGGCTTTCTTCAGAAGAAAAAATGTTTTAAGCTCCAGTGGGAACCATCTATTCCTAGGCCTACTCTGTCAATTATAAAGTTATTTTTGAAAGCTAAGTTATAAACAAGCTTAGTGCATATTTATAATGGTTATAGTGCATGTGTTAAGGAAACCTGATGGATTTTACTACTGTGAAGAGCTGAAAATCAGTGAGTAAAATCTGAGGTCTTATAATTTTCCTGAACAGGATGTAGGTTGGTGGGCAGATAAGCGTATTGTCAGTGCTCTTGCTCTTTCTTGCTCCTCTGTAAAGGGGACTTGTTTCCAAAATTAGGCTTATGGTATGCATGATATTGAAAAAGTGTCAGAAGTTGCTTTCCTTTTTGTATGTTATTCTTATTCAGACAACTTGTGCAACAAAGGATTAAATGCAAAGATTCTTATGGTACTTGTCTCCACTAAGTTCCAGAGGGGGCAGAAGAATAGTTTAAGGTATTCATGTAGCATCTTGAAGGACCTTTACTTCCTATAAAAGTACCCTATTAATCAGAAAATCTTACTTCTGTGAGATACTGCTTCCAGAAATTAATGACTTTTTGGAGGGGTTGTCTAATTCCTTGACTGCAATTTATTTGTATTGTGCAGATGCTAAGCACCTTGTTAGTTTTTGCCCTTACAGTAAATGAAAAGCAGAGTTGATATTGTGCAGTTAGTAACTGTGACACTTTGGGAGCAGTTCTTGTCACCATGTCCTTAAGCAAGTTGATGCTTGATTTGTTAAACTGTGTACATTTTTCAGTCGAGCGTTCTCCTGGCTGCATTGAAGGTGCTGAGTAACTGCATTAACCTTGGTGTGTTTTGGCAATAAAAGTGAAAATAAACATCAATAAATGTCTCCCACAGCACTGATAAACTCCAAGGGCACAAAGTGGGGCGGTTATGAGTCATGGGGGATAATTTGTTCAAGTACATCTTTCTCTTCAAACGAGCTATTGGCACTTCAATATTAGCTAAGCATATTTTAAGCCGGTTCTCTTTGAACAGCTTATACTGGTTGGGTTAGTTTGGGATTATTGACAGATCCACAAATGTGTGTTTTCTACTGTTATCTCTGAATCCTATTAGAGGACTTAAAATCACTCTTCCTTTTGCTATATTTGACCTAACTATTGACTGTCCAAACAGTATTTGCTTTTAGAAAGTTAGACTTTGTTTGAGCATCTGGGCCATTCAATTTCATGCAGCCTCAGATTATTTTTACCTTGTAGGTTATATAGGTAAAACTTTAAGGCTTCATAGCATGAGTCTGGTTGAGATAAAGTTTAGGTGTTTAAATGTTTACTTGAGCTACATAATGGTGATGGGAATCTGGAGTGAAAAGGGACATTTTCATCTGTTCCTGTTCCTTGCTGTGGTGCCTGATGCCCAGCGCTTGATGCCTCCTTCACTATTCTCTTGAGTTTTCTATGTTCTGAAGCAGAGTGTGTTGAAGTCACTGTCTCCAAGGAGCAACCCTGGAGAGGTCTGAGTTTGCTCTGCGCTGAGCAGCGTAAACACCAGTGACTCAGTACTGAGCCAGAGCACCAGCCCTGCTCAAAATCAGGCTCTGTTAGCTCAGGCTTGGTGACGGGCAAGCCATGGAAAGGTCACTTTGATCTGAAAAACAAGTTTGCCTCCTGCCTGCAGAGTAAGTTGAGTGCACGGAAGTCACTGGACTGTGTGTTGGAAGGATGAAATACCAGTTGCACTGGAGCAGAGTCAGTCAAAACGCTGTTGTAGTGATGGTCCCGCTCCTTGTGGCGCTGGAGCGGGTGAGCAGATTCATAGCCTATGTGCGTATAAGCAGTATTAGAATCTCTGAAGAATATAAGAAGTTTATTGTAAACCTTTAAGTTAAATATGTAATTCAACTGTTTCCTGCTGGGCCATTATCTTACTGATGCCAAAACTAGCCAATGCTTTCCACAACATTTGCAGTAATGTCATTTATTTTTGATTAAGTGGCAAGAACAAACCTCTAACTGGAAGGGTAAATATAGCAAAATTCCTTTTCCCTTCAGCGGAGCAAAGTTCTCATCCATCATAAAAGGCTTTAAATTGCTAGTCTTGGATTCTTTTTCTAACTTTTTTTTTTTTTTAATTCCTGGATTTTGGAGCAATGAATGGTTCTGTTAATGGGGATGTGCCTGATTTCCATCTTTGACATCAGTGGAGAATTTGCTTCCCAAAGATCATAAAGTATGTATCTAACAGAAAAGGAGAAAAGAAATTTAATCTATTTGAGGTTCAGTGTACTGATGTTATTAGCCATCAATCTTAATATCTTAACTCCATTTTTTGCACAAATTTAATAATATGAATACTTTACAGTCTCTTGGAAGAGTCACAAAACCAATTACAGAAATGTCAGAATTTCCATAGGAAGGTAACCTTCCTCTTAGCAGTAGCAGGGGAACAAAACAAACTGATAGTGATTAAAGTGTCATCATATAATTGCATTTTCTTCCAAATAAACCATCAACTCCCAATAAAAAATTGAAGCAAGCCATGTTCCTCAGGATGCAACACTTCAGTAGCTGTGATTAAAAAGTGCTAGAAGCTGTTATTGGATTTTTTTATGATAAAATTTCTCTTATTGTCAGATTGTCAGATTTTATTACCTCACTCTTCTTTGGAGTATTTTTTCAGGTTGACTGGGAAAACATAACTTGTGTCAGAGACTGTAATGAGATATCTGCTCCATGATGATTTCACAAGTGATCTTTAACTGGTCTCTATTCTAGAGAGAAGCACATGAATCTAGACGTAAGAATGAGAATTAAATTTTGTCAAGGTCTTGGCAATGTCCTCAGGGCTGTACTGTGGCCAAAACTTTGACATATATAGGGAAGAGTCTGCTTCTCCATTTTTCTTCGTATTATCCCGCCTAATTGTTTGGTATTTGATGACTTAATAGGACACTTAGTATTAATAAACAATGTAAAAACTCAGGAAATCTTAGTCTAGTCATGAGAGCAGGCTGTGGCCTGCTCACTGGTAATGGTGAAGCATTAACCGATCAGAACTCAGTTTGACGTCCAGAGTTCAGAGGCATTTTGTAGAACTGTCAGTTAGCTGGTCTTAAACTTTAAGCTGTCTTTATTAGCCACATCAAATAGTGGAGCTCACAATGTTGTTCTTGTATTATCTTTTAGCATAGAATAACAGCTGAAAAAAGGTAATTACATTTTTTTTTCTCTATAAATTGGAACTTAAATATTAATTGTTTTGCCTCATTACATTTCTTCAGCTGATTAAATTACTTCAGCAGTTACAAATTAAGTGACAAATTAACAAAACATCTGTAAAGCAAATGGTTAGTAGGAATTGTATGGTCTCTTGGATCTGTTTTTAATATTGCACATATTTTTGGTCAATGAATAGAGTCTACTTTAACTTTGGTTAAGCCAAAAAGCTATTGTCCATACTTTGTTGCATTTCAAGGCTTAAATCATTTAAGAACAGAGTCAAAATAGATGTTAGGCAGAGTGTATAGTTCTGTCCAGGCTTTGACTGTTCTGGGTATGTGAAAGAGTGGGATTCGGGACTTCTGGAGAATTTAAGATCCAAATGGGAGAAATGTAGGTGCCTTTAGAATTGGGCAGCAGTTGAGGAGGGCTGTTCAAGGTGGTAGTTTCAAGTTTACACCTCAGAATTCCAGCTACCAGCTTCTTTGAAAATGGAGATAATTAAAACTGGAACAGAATGACTTGTACATTCATAGCATAGACTTAATGCTTTAAGAGCATTTAGGTCAGGTAGGACACACCTTTTTATAAGATACAAGCCAAATATCTTGACTGTTAGTATGAATAATTGTGTCTGTTTCTTAGGGAAGACTTTGATTAGTTTGCTGAGTGTGGTTCTACAGATAATGCAAATATTAAATGAGAGTTGCCCTGAGAAAATAATACTTAGATATCTAGATTTATAAAGGTGTATAAGAATAAAATTTCCAGCCTCAAGCTGTCTTTGTCAAGGTATAAATATGCAATGAATAGACTCCTAAAGCTGTATTGTAGCATTCCTGTATAAATCGAGCAATCCTTTAAATCCATGTTGACAGAGCAGCATTTTTAATACTAGCAAATGGGGCTAGTGTACTCAAAACCACGCTGTTAAGTAGAGATTGTCTTCCATTACCAAGCCCAAACTGAACACATATGCATACCGAAGATAGTGCTTTAACATCACACGCTTACCTCTTTTCACACTAGTAGGATAAATTGATTGTTCCCTTTGAAAGCTCTTATAATTTCATTTAGTTTTAAGGAACTGATGCAAGTGCTGATGATTGGTACAGACATGTGATATAGATGACTATTCTACTTTTATGTCTCATTTTAAATGTAACAGCATGGTAACACCTGCTGTTCTGAGCATTGCAGGTCTGTTCTTTTGAGTGTGAATGTTTGCCGAGCACTGATAGTTTATAAAAACATTCTTTTTTCTTTTTTTATGCTATTAGTTGTTGTACAGCTATTTAATATCTAACACTATCCTGAAAGACCATTCTAAAGACTTGTCTTAGAGAGCTGAGCTTGCTCTCTGGGGGGATTAATATTATGTGCAAAGAAATGAAACAGTTTGTTATAGTTTGGAATTTATATTTTCATTTTTCATCTGCCTACAGTTCTGTATACTTACAGAAGGCTGGATGCACAGTTTGTTCGCTAATTTTTGGAACAGGCACAAAATATTCTGTTCATGTCCACAAGAGATGTTTCATCAGATAAGTGTCTGTGATTCAGTTACACAGTTTTCCCACATCTTCAGTACTGTTGCTACAAATTACAAGGCTCAACAGAACTTGACCATTCTGCAACATTAACCTGCTTTCCTTTATATACCTTGATCAAATCCCTGCTGTGTAGCAGACTGTACAAATGGAAGTGCCTTGCAGCATGCCCTCCAGGTCTACTCATGAAGTCCAATTCCTTTAGGAACAGAGATCAGCACGCTTCAGAACTGAGATCTCCAGAAGTTTTAATTTGTCCTGTGTTTGGGCTTTAGGGAAATTTTCAAGAAGCAGGTAAAATAAACTCTTAAATAATGAAGCGCATTGCTGATGTTTTTAACTCACTTATATTAAACCAACCCGGATATCACTAGCTTGGGATGCTATTGCAGTTTTCCTGTAACCATGTGTGTGTATTGTAGACCATTCACTAAATGCATATCCTTATTTATTTGCTGCCTAAATCCATATCTCCCCTCCTCTCTTCTGTTGCTTAATTTTTCCTTCTGCTATTGGATCTCTCTTTCCATCTGCCTCTTATTTCCCTCCCTGTCTTCCACAGCTTTCATTTCTGCAGGACAGCAGGCTTTGCTGCACAGTTCACAACTGTTGTTCTCTCACAATGCTTAGGAAACTCTTAGTGTGGTGAGAGCACTATTATGAGGTTTCCTTCACTTCTGAAAAAATCAATTTTTTTTTTGGATTTTGGAGTGATATCTACGCATCAAAGTGGTTGTGTCACTAGATTAAATAAAGGGTCTCTACCAAGAGATAGGACATCTCAGTTGAGGGGTGAGTGGAATGAAGTATGTACCTAGTGGCACTGGAGAAGATATACTTCTATGCTCTTTTTATTTTTGACAGACTTTTGAAAGTTAGCAGGTGTTGTTATAGAAAGTGATTTGACCTATCATGGCATACAGGAGCAGCTGGGGATACATGAAATTGTAATTTATACTTTGTTCAGTTATGGTTGGAAGGTGTGAACTTCAACAAAAAGTAATTGATGTCCAAAATCTTATTATCAAAAAAGACTAAACCAAAGATCAGCCAAAAGAGCAGGATTCTTACAGATAGTTGCAAATGTTTTGAAAAACAGTAGTTAACCTGCATAGAAGGTCAGAGATGTGTTGAAGTCAATATGCAGTTAATTAGTCTTTCTGTTCCTTTTCGTTGATTACACAATATGGTGCTGATTAAAAAATGAACAAAACAATTCCAGAGCAGATGATTTATATGTCCATGTGAATTTATATTTCAACACTTGACTACATTTTATGTATTTGCTTCTGTGGTTATTAGCAGTTTGTTACAAGAAGAACCTCCTGTTTGACTGGTATTTATTCTCTGCAAACTTTGGATTCTCCTAAATTTTGCTTTGAAACCATTTTAAATCAAGGCATTGTTCATTACAAGTCTTTAGATTTGAATTACTGTAATGCACCTAAAGCTGTTTTCCTTTAGAAAAGTTTTACACCATCTCTGTATCAGAAGATTTGGTATTAAGTGTAATAAACAACCTTTTTTCCCTCAAAATTCAAAAAGATTCAAGTTATGACATCCTGAGAATACTGAATATGCCTGTTTTAGAGTTTCAGTGAGATTATTTTAAGACGGCCCTTCTGAAATCATTAATGTTAATGTGTTCATTTACAGTATCACGGGAGTATTCAGAAGATAGCATGTACTTAAAGATTCAGAATTCTACTGGTTAATTTCTCATCAACTTCTGCTTAAATGTGTTTCCAAGCTTGAATAATTACCAAAATTTCAGATTCATTTAACAAGCTGAAGGGAAGTAGGAATAAGGAATGTTTAAAAGGAGCAGGTAACTGTCTTCCCTTATTTTTTTTCTCCCTACCTGGTAATAGCTGTGTGGTACTGTGTCAGATTTGGGGTTTGGTTAGGCTTTGAGAAAATTGAAATGTGCTGTTGCTTGAGCTGAAGGTAATGGAGATTTGAGTTTATTGGGATTTTCTATTGATTGAACAAGTCCTCCTGATGGCATATCTGATACAAACTTGTGATTAAAGTGGAAGAGACGATTGAACTTTATCTGCCATCTGTTCAAGAAGGGTAAAACAGTTGCCCACGGGAAGTTTTACATTTGATCTGGGAATAAGAACCTGAGCTATTTTCGTAAACCTGTTTGTCCTTGAAACAGAAAGGCAAAAGGATTGACAGTGTCAGAACATACAGACACCTAATGGGATATCTATAGCTCCCTTTCTTTGGGTTTTGATAGGATAAAGTCGCCTACCTGTACTAAAACTTAAGCGGTCCAGGTCTAAGCAGCAGAAGCTTTTTTCAACTTACTGCCTTAAGTGAGAAAGGTTAGGTGGCACATGTATGAATATCTGATTGATGCTATCTCTTTTGTACTGACAAGTCTATAGTTTTGGCATGTTGGCATTTCTGTATTAGTAGAAATCTTCTGAATCTCCTTTTGCAGCTCTATAAAATAATCTCTTATTACTTAAATGAGTGGGATAAATTCTTGAGAGTTTCTTGGTTTGGATGGTTTATCCAGAAGCAGAACATGTGTGCTGCTTATTTACTACTTGGAAAGACCTGGGCACAAGTACTGCAAAAACTTTGCACTGAATGGGGAGCTGCCTAGTTATAAGGTATGGAGTTTTGTCTTAAAATCTGTGCCCTATGCCTTGTTGGGCATTTGAATGAAGTTTGCAAGGGAAATTACACTGTCCAGTAAGTATGATACTTTCTCCTGCATAGGGCTTGCCTAATGAATATTTTTTTTGAAAAAAATGTGATAATACTTGTCACTCTAGCATCCATTTATACAGTAGCCAGAAGTTAGAGCAATGAAAAAAAAATTCCAAACAAAACAAACAAAAAAAACCTTACATTTCCAACCTGAAAAGTTTCAGTCTATTTACTTCATCTGGGATTTAGTCCCAAGTGTCTCCTTTCACAGCAAAGAATATAGGAGTCAGATGATCTGAAAGTGAACGAGCAGAGGGAGCTAGATCTTTGCTTCTACAGTTAGAAATAAAAGCAAGTGGGCAAAGAATTTGTTCTCATTTGCCCAGATTGCATGCATATGAATTAGATTTTGAATTTGTGGTACCTGCATTTGTCCTAACAGGCCACATGTGTAAAGAGATTATCTTAAGTGATTAATGTAGGAGAAAACAAAGAAAATCTCTTCTCTGTGAAATCACACATGCTTTTTGCCTGAGAGAAAATATGGTCCATTATTCTCTCTGCTGGTTTGAAGTCTATGAATATAGCAAGCACCAAAGGTCAAGTGGGTTATCTTTTTCATTTTCCATTTCTGTTATTCACTTTAGTAGTATTCCTCTTCTCTTATCCTCTTTATGTGATTTCCAACACATGCAAAGGCTTCACATGTGTAGCATTCTCTTCTGCTCTAACATTCAGAGATGGAGATGGGAGGCTGGTTCTGGAGATGGGGATGCACGGGACCTTTGAAGATTTGTGCAAAATAAAAGGAGTTGCCCATTGTCCGTGCTGATTTTTGAGAGATGAATGTTCAGATCCAAAATGGCTATTCTGCAGCTTGTGAATCTGTAGTTTCAAACTTTGAAATTCTAGACCTATGTGACTACATGAGAGGTCTTTAGAACGACTTGCTTTAAATATTGCAGTCCGTGTCCAGTTTATCCAATCTCGAAAATAAGCTACCAAGTCTTCAGGTCATACAGAATCACATTTTTCATACACCTAGCTCTTTTCACCTAGCTTATGTTTGGATCTCATGTTTCCATTCCTTCTTGCATGTTTTTGTTATTCTAGCAGAATGCAGAAGCTGAAGTTTTTATCTATGCGCCCTCTTTCCTCTTTGCTTTACTTGATCTGACAATTATCACACCTACCAATAGGTTCCTTTACTGGCTTAAATCTTGTGTCTAAATTCAGGATTTCACTGAACTGCCAGTGAACTCACCTTAATCTTGATATCTTAGAGACAGTGCTTCTATAGCCAAATCTTTGATGCTTATAGCACTGTTTCATGATTTTTGGTGGTGACAAGTGGCTGCTCATGCCTAGGAATTTCCTTTATGATAAAGCGTTTGCCAGAGCAGTGACTAACATGATGGCGTGCAGGTGGCTGAGATCATACAGCTGTTGTTAGGCATAATTTAAGGCAACCCTCAAGAGACTTTTTTTCCAGCCTTTCGCTGTGGTTGTGCTGCACTCCCAGGTGTGGGCTGGCACCAGCTCAGGGGTCCCAGGGCAGCAGCAGCATAAGGGCCTCCAAGGCTGCACAGATCAGTCCTCCACACTGGTCCCGTCCAAAGTCCATGCTGATGAGAGCTCAGTCCTTGGTGTCTCACTATATTAAATACTCAGTATAACTCAGTATATTAAGTACTTCAGCTAGGGCAGTCACACTTTTGCGCTGCAGGCATACTCTTAAGTTACACAAAAAAGCCTCCTAGGAGGGAAAGACAGTTTAAAAATATAGAATACCTTATATTCTGCCTCAGCAGTTCTGCCTAAGATTCTATGTCTCAAGAAAGCACTTCCTGATCTAATCGTTCTTGTTTTTTCACCATCTGTCACCTATTTAATTTATTTTATTTTTTATTAGTTATATGAGCAGGCTCAGATAGAGGTGCATCTCTTTCCCATTCACCTCCCCCAAAAAAGTGAGTAAGTTTTCATCCAAAAGCTGCGGCAGGGTGCCCAAGCCGGGAAGTGCTGCTGGGAAGCCTGGTAATTTGCCGTGGAAAGGCCTGTGGATGAGGCTCAGACAGTGCAGGTGCAATAGCCACCTGGACAGAGCACGTCTGCCTGCGCAGAAGTGCACACACACGTTTCCTGTGCACCAGGCAGTCGCTGGAGCTTTACTCAGCAAGGGCTAAAAACCTTACGGAGTGAAACTGTTGTGCTTCAGCTTATTTGCTCTATGATAGCACACACAAATGATCTGAGTGTTGCTTTTACACTAGCAAAAATCTTGAACGCCTTAAACACGGTTAATGCCGAGCGATTTGTGGAAAAAGGGCATCAGAGATCTGTGAAGATCTTTTTCACTGGCTGCAGGAATAACATGGGTATTCTGATCATCTGAAATGCTTCTCTTACACAGTCCTTTTCAATATTTGCTGAATGGAAAGCTAGGAACTGTTGAAGCTAACTGTATTCTTCTTGCCAATTATTTTGGCTGCCAACTCCAACTCAGATTTTCCAAATAGACATAGCCAATTAGTGATGTTTCCCCTCCTGTTTCTGGATGTAAGTGATTTCCAACAGAGAACAACTCAGAGGTTCCTGCAGGATCAACCAATTACCAATATCTCACTGGCAAAATGTGGTAGCAGCACTTAGAAGAGCTATGCTAAGCTGGAAGTCATTCTCACCTGCTATTACATGTCTTTGTTTTACAGGTTTTTACACATTTCAGAGATGCCAGAGACTGCAATGAGGAAAAGCTGTGCTGTGACTGTGACTTTAAAATATCGTTTTGGCAATGCACTATCTTTTGCTGGTTTAATTTTAGCACACTGGTAGGTCAACTAAACAACAGGGGCTATATCCAGAATGTTTTGTTTTTCTTTCTATCATGTCTGCTCTGTTAAATTTATACTGATAATAGATATGTTTCATAGATACAATCCCATAATAGTCACACAAGTAGTGATTACTTATTCTGATAACCCTACCAAGCGACTAAGTGTTTTGTTTCTTGTTTGCTTGGTGTGCTGAAATGTTGCTTGCTTTCATTCAGGGTAACGTACTATAAATAATTCTTCATTTATACTTGCATCCCTTTGTTGTCTTTTGTAGTTCGGAGCAGTGAAAAGGGTCTCATCAAAAAAAGGATCAGGCCTGTAGTTGTGATCTGCTAGCGTGAAGATATGATGCACAATCAAAAGCAGAGCGTTACAATTCACGGAGGCTAGGACCAAGCAAAGAAAATAATGGTATTGAAGGCCACAGCATCTTTAGATTCAGAAGCAAAGAAAAGTTGCCTGAAATACACCACAATAGAAAGCATGTGTTCAACTTTTAGCTACTCTTGTTCAAGAATTTAAAAAGTCTTTTGCAATATTGTAAAAGAATTTTTTATAATAGTGCCTGAAATATTTTTTCTGAAATGTGTTCAGGCACAGATTTTGCTATGTCTTTTTATTTATTTTACATTTTTACAGAATTGTGAACTTTTACTGAATGTGCTGAAAACATTGTTTTTTTTTTTTTTTTTTTTTTTTCTTGTTTTGTTTTTCCTGTTAAACTGGTCACCTGAAGAACTCCTCTTAATGTTAACTATGTCCAGCATAGTATTTACTTAAAACACATTAAAACTAGAGATGCATGTGCTGCTGAATTGCGTCAGTGGTCAGACTTTTAATGGAAAATAAGAGGAATATTTATCTCTTCTGAGACTATTGTTGCCATTAGCCATGTTGGTTGATTAAAATATCCAAGTCAATATTGCTCAGTTAATTTTAGTGATAAGTTCATTGGTCTGGAAGCCATATCTTATGTTATTTTTTTTTAGCTCAGTGCATGTTTGTATGTATGAAGAATACTGACTGAACGTATAGCAGCTTTTGGCAGTTTGAAAATTATTGTTAATTAACTTTTCTGCTCAAATTCCTGCAAGCTCAACTGTAGTTGATGAGTTATCATGTTAAAACCAATAATCCTGAAGCTATTTCATAAACATAGTTATTTAACCTAAATTAGATTCTCCATCAATGGAAGCAAATCAATTCCTTAATGCCATATTATTGTGAATTTTAATAACATTGTTTTGCATTTAGAAAGACCCCAGTATTTATACAAGCACCTACAATTCTGAGAATGAAAGAGTCAGAAATGGGATAGAAAATTCTGATGCACGTGGATTTTTACAGAGTTGGAGGTGTGAACTGACCTAATTCTTGATTAAAGAACACGGCCTGTCACAGCGCCAGTATTTGGCATTTATCTTTTAGTATTTGGCCAACTACCTAAAGTACTTATGGTTCTTGCTTCTTAAATCTGTGTGCTACTTATATTAAGTGTACTGCATTTGTAAATCTATGACCTATTTATACTGGGTATTGTACTTGAGCTGAGAACAGAATTTCTCAGTTCAGTGTGACTTGTTAGGGTTATTTACAGAGGACTGTAATGATAGCACTGAACACATTTCCCCCAAAGGATCCAAGCAGTACTTACCTGTTGTAGAGTTTAATTGAACGCTTAATTTATTCTTCAGAAAGCTCTCTGCTCACTCCAGGGAAAATACTAGTTGAAGTTTAAAAAGTACTTTTTGTTCTCTGATCTCAGAGAACAAATAGCCACATCGTGGTCATTTGGACTGAAGCAGCTGTTCTCCCCTTTGAAGCCCAAACTGTGCTGCTTCTCCTATAAGGTTAAAGAAAAAAGGGAATCCTGAGCACTTTGCAGTATTTACCACGCTGGGATCTCGTTCTGAGCAGTGAAGTTTCTGTTCCCCGCTGTCCACCGCTCAATCAAAGCGGTTCGAAAGCTGCCCTTCTGCACGTCAGTGGCTTTGGCAGTGCAGTTGGGCACAAAAATGTGGAGACGTGACCCAACCAGCTCTGGGGAGCACGTTTGTATCTACAGCTGACATGGTGGTGCTATGTCAGGCCTTCCCGGTGATCTCAAAACGCCTAGTCAAATTCCATGGAGCTGGAAGGCGTGTGGGAANAAAATGTGGAGACGTGACCCAACCAGCTCTGGGGAGCACGTTTGTATCTACAGCTGACATGGTGGTAGTCAAATTCCATGGAGTTGGAAGGTGTGTGGGAAGAACTGGGGGTTTTCTCAGAAAGCTGTGAAGGGAATTGCTTAGGTTTTGGCTACATCCCCTAATTGTGGAGTGGCTGAGAATTCACAGTTTGTGCTACTTTTTGTAATTTGTTTTCAGTGAGGGTCAATTACAGGTTAATTGTATTTTTCATAAGTTTAAAGCGTTGATACGTTCATGATGTCAAATCATTTTCTCAGTTCTGGGGTATGAGACAGAAGTTTGCAGTCAAATAGTTATAAGGAAAAATGATGAGTATTGTACGTTTAAGCAAGAGATTTCCCTGGAGCTCTTCTTTCATGTATTCAGTATCAAATTCAGTATCAGTATTAAATAATGATAGGTAGAAACAGTATTCATAATTTCACATAATATAGTACTCATCCTTTAGACTTCCTTGAAATAGTAAATCAGCAAAGATTTTAAATTATTGTGCGACTACCCATAGTCCTTCTACTACATGTTATTTACTCTGCATAAACTGGATTTTTGAATTTTATTGACTTTTATTGGTGTTTTTATTCTTCTATAGGTATAAATAACACACAAGAGCAAGCAGATGGGAATGAGATCCATGACACATTCCAGTAATTGTGCAATGCCCTGTGTATTCCTCGGCTGCTGCCCAGTGTTCATGGTGAGCATGCCTTCCTTAGTTTCTCTTAGGTTTGCATACAAACATACCTGTAAATATGTTTTGGAGCACCTATAACATTTATTTCTGTGGCTTTACTGCCAGCAGGTTTCTTGCAGGGAAGTTTATTACGATGTTTCTTTTCTAAACAAAGGGAAAAAGAATCTAAACACCTTTATAGCAGCCATGTGAAAGAAACTCATGCCATTAAAACGTTTACTGAAGTCTTTAAGTGGCATGTTTTGTTATTATTATTTTTTTTTGCTTATTGCTGTATGAAAGTTCCAAAAACAAAATCTAGAAAAGGAATTAACCCAGAGACATCATGTGTGCCACTCTATTATTTGAATCAGATGTTTCTAATGTCTTTAATTTTTATATTTTGATAATTAAAATTAAATAACTTTACATAAGCTATTCGAAAGCTCCACTAAGTATTATTATTTTTGTGGAGAAACGCAAAATACTGTGGAGCTTTTTCACTGAAAATTTAAAATGATCTTCCTTCAGAGAAAAAGTTTGGAAATTAAAGATACAAATTCGCATATCTTCTGTAAATATTGCTTTGATGTTTATCATTTGCAAGCCTAAATTTTGGTTATAAAAAGTTTTTTTCAGCTGTGATGCCCAGGGGAACTTGTACATTGGTAAGTCTAAAAATAATGAAAAATTCAGTGACAGAAGATTGTGTAACTTGGGGGATGATGGCATGCAGTGAAGATGCAAGGACTTGAGGGAAAAAAAATTGATCTCTTTGATTTGTCATGGAAGGTTTTTCTCTGTATAGTGTATGCTAAGCAATTTGAAAACTGATGTTGTGTTTTATTTATAAGGTTTGAAGAGTTTAGTTGAGGTAGTAGAATTATTTGCTGAGATAAAGTTGTCTAAATTTAGTTCCTTTCTATTTGTTAAGTATTTCTGGACAGATTGTGATTGTTTTTAAAATCGACTTATTAATTGTGAATGTTTAACATGCCTTGCAAAGGAATATAGAGGAATTAGCTGCCTAATTCCTGTTTAATTCAGTGAGATTTGGGCATGTTGGTAAATACTTCAGTATCTATTAAAATTTCTAGCCATAGTGAATCCTTTAGAGTGGTCATGGTTTAGCATCTGATCAGCATAAGCGTTTGCTATTTACATTGTTTCTCTTGGTAAGGTGTGATACATATAAGAGTTTTACAAGAACAACTGAGTTAAGGAGAATTTTGCTTCTTTCAGAATTTTAAATAACAGGTCTTAAAGGGCTATACAAAGTGACAAGTCCTTTTTGGACTTGGGTGTGTTAGCGAAAACTTGGCTGATCTGTTTGGCTTTATATGGCTTGTATCTGACAATTGTAATAGCAAGCAAAAGAGGTTTTCTCATTACCTCTCTCCCTTGATTTTATAACTACTTTTTTCTGAGAAGATGAGGAGGTTGAGAATGACCCACATAATATGGCTGGAAAGTGATGATTTTCTATTCAAAAATCGTCTGCTTTACAGAGTGTTTATTTTTCTTCCCTTTTATACAGTATTTGATTTTTAGGTGAAGACTGATTAGTTTTAAAATGGCTACAGCTTTTCTGATCCAAGCAGTGGATGTCTGAGTTCTAAATACCTTCATGCTCGGAACTCTTTTGTAATTCTTATATTCCTGTGCAAAATAGCTCATGATCCTGGTCTTTAACATATAACCATGTAGAAGATTTATCAGGGCAGAAAATTTGTTAAGTTATGAATGAAAGATTGCGATATGCTATCACACAAATAAAATGAATGTATTATATTGATCTGGCTTTCCTTGCAAGCACTCTTAGTCAATTTGTTACGTTACCAAGCAAAATGAATATTTGCTGTTCCCATTTAATACTTCTATTTTGTGTATGCAATGGTTGCTTTGGGATGGTGAGAAAGCTTTTTAAGATTTTTTTTCTCCTCATCTTTTATTCACTTTCTGTTTTTTTTCTTCGCCACGAGAGACATGAGGAAAAGCTTCCCTGAGAAAGCCATTTAGGAAAACACCCAAAACCTCATCCAAGAACTTCCATGCGTTCCCCAGGCTTTTCTGCACTCTGAAGCAGGATACTGCACATCACATTCATTCAAAGTGGAAATGATTTCCTAAAATACCTTCAGAAATTTAATTTGCTAAGCAGTTTCCCAAACTTTCACATGCTATTTTATATGTACTTTAGAAGAAGATATTGAGCACTGAAATAACTTTGTTCAGGATTTTATAAAGTTCCCAAATTATTAAAATTATGCTACTCGATATATTTGGATTGGAAGATGAATAGGAAAAGAGATGCAATATAAGAGCCAATTCTTATAGTGTAAGACACCATATAGCTAATTTTAGACTTCTAGCTATCTCTGTCACAGACTACCTGTGTAGTACTTTCATAATTGAAAACTTGGGTTTTTGTTATGACAGTACTTTCATGCTGCCTGTTTCAAACAAGACACTCAAAACGGTCATATTTCATATTTTATCCGTAAACTAGGTGATTAAGTAGTTACATTTACAGCATCGTTACATCCAAGTTCAGTTTCTCCAGATTGAAGAGAGAGATCAACAGTGATTTAAGGCCAGACTTGCAGTGACAGAGCTGCTTTGACTGCTTTCTCACTTATTGTGGGTCTGAAGGGAATAGTCAGGTGGTTTAACCTGTAGGTTTCTTTAGAATTCCCATTTATTTCACCAAAAGTACCATATGACAGATTTAGGGTCATCTTTGAGAATCTTTTTGTCAACTGAATTGCATTTTCTCATGGTGGTCTTTGGCCTAACAGAATATAAAGAGAAAAATGGCCCAAGGGAACTGAAATGAAGTGTGTGTGGCTGTGCACTATAAATATTTGCTACAGCTGAATACAGACTAGTCTTTTTAGGAAACATAAATGTTTTATTATAGGTGTATTATTGCTTCCTGAAGCTGTAAACAGAAGTGGCTGGTGACCACAGGCATCTGTGTCTTGGTAGCAAGATTCCAGTTGCCTGTCATGTAACTGCAGGTTGAGCCTCGACGCTGCTGCCACAATTGGTGGATTCAACTATCAGCTCTCTCTGACTCTTGATGTTTCCCTTTGTGAGGCACTGTGAAAGGGCTCCTTGGGAAGAGCTTCAGGGTGACATGAAGAAATGTTTCTGTTTTCAGGACTTAAGACCTTCCAATTTAAGATATTGCAGGGACACCTTCATTAAGTTAGTAATTCTAGTGAAGAGAAAGCTATGAATGTAGGATAATTAATAATAAGCTATAAAATATTTTTATGGCGCAGCTCAACATTTAGGAGGCAGACCAAAACCACAGTTGTGGTGGTATCATCATACACTGTTCAAGGAACTGTGTGTTACATTTGCACCTTCAATGGGGGCTATTAAAGATAAATATTACTAATTAATTAGTGTTTGATTGCTTTTACGGAAAATACCAAGTAATTTACATGTGACCTAAAATCAAAAGAATGCAAGTATTCTGAAACAAATACAGCTGAAAGACATCAGCCTGCAAGTGCCACTTGCAGGCACTTGCAGCAGAAAGGTTCTCACAGAATTTACCATGCCACTCTGCAGGAAATACTTGGGACTGAAGCACACAGTGGTTATTCATTATATAGCTGCTATATACAATTCTTGTGCTTGCCCTCACTGTTAATATAAAAATCTAGTAAAATAGTTATCTGCTTATTTGTTTCCTTGTATGCAGTTGAGTTGGAGACTCTCTCTGACGTCGTTCAATACAAATCCTCAAATTTACTATCTAGCATAGATGCTAGAAATATTGCTTTGTCTTTACTTACTGTTAGTATTAAAAACATTATCTGGTTATCTTGGGTATTTACAGTTGTTTTTTCTTCCCCATATACTACTTATTTTATTTGGTTATTTCTTGTTCCTGGGTTTAGCTTCATAACTATTTTAGTAATATCCTTTGTGCTACAAAGTACTTATTTTTGTCCTATTGCAGTTATCAATAACATGTGGCTCTGAGTCACTGGTCCATTTTTTTTTTCCCTTAGCACTTTTTGCACTATATAATCCATTCTGTTGCTGTTATCCTTTACCGCAGTGCATTGGACCTTCTTTCTCACTGGTTTCTCTAATATGCTGCTTCTTTCAGGCTGCTCCTTTATATTCTTTTGTATCCATTTTCTGTGATTTCTCTTTCTGGACTTAATTAAACTATTCAGAGAGTGGACTGGTGAAAAGTTAAACTCTGTTGCAAGTGAAGATGAAATATTATCTTTCAACCATACCACAAATCTCAGCACAGGTCTGAGTGCGCACATTTTCCCACTGAGAAGACTATTAGTTATTTTAATAACAAGGATGTTTAGGTTAATTTATCCCAAATTACAGGATGGGAATGCTGAACTGACTAAAACAAAGTTAATGGAATATCAATTGGTACAGGTATATCATTAACTTGGACATCCATCTCTTGCCTTCCTAGATTTCAATATATGTATTAAGTGTCCAATTTCTTAAAGAGGAATAAAAATTAGAAACAATAATCCAAGTAAGTTATTTTCCAATAAATAGGAATGTCTTCTCTGATTAAAGAATAGTAATTGGCTGTTGTATGTTAACACTGTGGCCCAGAGCAATTTTATAATAACCTTCTAAGTGCTTGCAAAAAAGACCGCCCAACACTTTATTACTTTCAACAAATGCAGTTATGCTTTTCTTAATTCATTTTAGTAAGCTGTCAATAAATTTCACTCCATTAGATGCAGAATTTAATTAGCTAGGGTCATGATTTACGTGATTTCTGACTTGCTTGCTATTTACAATTTCTAGTAAATGTTGTCCTTGGCAAAATAAACATACTTAATTTATAGCCAGTGGTGAGCAATTATTTTTCATTTTGGTGACACTAAATGTCACAAAAATGTGATCTCTTTTAAGGTTACAGATACACTGCCCTCTTGTCTGGGCCTGCAAGCATTATACAGTAACATGGAATCTGGGATCCTAAAGTGGGAAGGACACTCTGTAAAGGCAAAGTGATTTGTTATCTTAAGGAACAGAAGGTGTCATCTTGCCAGGTATGACATTTGTGCTGGGGTTAGAGTTGGGAATGGAAAGCACAGGACATGAGAGAGGAATGAGATGAAGGGGAAAAACAAATCCTCAGAGAGCAATATGATCTTCCTGTGGGGGAACAGGGGGCACCAGTGTTTCAGGACCTGTCATGAGCTGCACTGAGGAAGACTGACCTGATTGCAGTCTGTCTTAAAACAGAAGACCTAAAATAGAGGTGGGCTTTTCCTTTAAACACATCAAGAATTGCAGCACACCATAAAGAAGAAAAAGAGAAGGATTAAATACCTGAGAAATTGAATTTAGTGGAAACTAAAAAAAAAAAAAATTGTTTTCCTTTGATGCAGATAGTGAGAGACTGCACCAAATTAGAGATTGCCAGTCTGTTAAACTGAAAAGCAATTGATCCAAAAGACAAGGGAAAGAGAAATGAGAAGAGGAATAATGAGTTTAAAGTTATTTAAGAAGATTTTCAGGACTCTAAACAGTAATATGCAGAGAAGAAAAGCGAAAGGGAGAATCATCATCAGAGAAGGATTACTGTTATTAAAACTGAGGTAGGCTGGGTGTGCTTTGAAACTAACAGAAAGGTAGAGTTAGAAATTGAGAGTAAGAAAAAAGTGCATGTGTGTGTGGGAGGGGGTGACATGTGAAGGGATGCGGGGGAGGTCTTGAAATACAACTTATGGTGTACAACTTGTTATGTGCCTTAAAGAAATAAAGAGAGAAAAACAGTGACTAAAATGGTGATATATCTAGTTTGTCTTTTCTCACATAAAAGTAGGTGAAAACAAAATCATAGACCCATTATAAAAGGTTATGGTTATGCTTGTGAAAAAGAATCCTGAGATGAATAAGATAGATGGCCTAGATGTCCCTGCACACTTGTTCTACAAAACTCTAAAAGGAATTTGAACTACTGCAGTAATATACTTATTTGTTAAGATCATTCAAGAGGGATGTTGGAAGTAAGGATATTTATAATAGCAAAGGAGAAGAGAGATTCCTGAAGTGTGTATGTATCTATTTCACTAATAAATGTTGACGGAGTGATTTTTACTAGTATGCTGGCAGAGAGACTAGAAAGTGCTTTAGTGAGATACAGAGACCCAAATCAACTGAAATTATTGTAGGCAGACTATTTGCAGATACTGTTATGAGAGTTTTGGACATGCTATATAGTAGGCGTAAAGCTCTTAGAGTTATTTTACTGTCTTTTGATGCACGGATTGGTTTGAATAGAACGGTGATATTTTAGGTGTGTATTAGTCAAAAAAAGTAGCTTTAGAAATGTAGTTGGCAAGAATTAATAAAAAGTGCAGATATGAAACCTGAAAAACAGTTGTTTTGTTCCTTAAAATTATCTTTTTTTTTTTTTTTTTTTTGCTGTTGAAAGGTGTGGATAGCAAAAATGAGAAAAGGAAAACCTAAAAAGAGGCATTAGAAAAGCTGAAGAAATGGATACAGAAAATAATTTATTAAAAATACACAATTTACAGACTATGTTACTGTCGATATGTGCCTCCACCTTAGTATGAACACATACCACCAAATATCTTGTATTATGGCTAAGATCTGTTTGAAGATCTTTAAGGTAAGTAACCTTATCATATACTGTGCTCTGGTATTGCTTTTTTTTTGCATCATGGTTATTAAAAGCTCACCATAAATTTAGATTTTACTTGTGACATGCTCTTGACAGGTTTCTTCAGAATAATCATGAGTTATCTTTAAACTACGTTTATAGCACTAACTTGTGATAATTCTGTGAGGAAATCAGGTGAATGTTATCCAAATTTAAAGATATTTGGTGGATTGAATGTGTGCAGAGGTGTAGTCTCTAATGGGTTTAGCTTCCATTTCCTAATCCAGTAGACCATAACTCATCTAATCAGCTGGCTTTGTATTTGCCTTTTTATGTTAGGAGAGCAGATGGATTCTTTAATGTAGGTGTATCATTGCAGTCACTAAAAGAGCTAGAACATCTGATTCTCCTTTACACTTATAAGGGGCATGTGCAGATTTCTGAGTGCTTTCACAAGTAGCAGATATGAATAACTGGTATTAATTTGGCATATCAGGTGTTCCCTGCCTGCTGCACTGTAAGCTTGTATATAAAACATGTGAACTCTCTTCAAACCAGTAAGTTAGTAAAGTGCAGAACGTTAGCATCCTTAGACTGAAGGAAGATCCTATGGAGAAATTAAAATGAAAAATATCTCTAAAGAATATTTTCAAGTCACTTTTTTTTTTTAAGTGGAGGATGGATGAGCCGAGGCAGATGTCAAGAGAAGCGTATTTTACAGCTCAAAATCTGTCACAGCAGAAGTGCTAGCCTGTGGTTCAGTGATGGAATATGAAGATAGCAGATGGTGTCAGAACACAGGCATCTGTCAAACAAGGCTGAAGAAGTCTTCGAATAAGTAACAGTTTTGACTCGGTAGGTTTTAGAAGTGAAACAAGGAAAACTGAAGTCAATATGCCATGTTATAGGTAGTTAAAAATGCTCAGTGAGTTTGGCCTCATCCTTAAAAGATCAGTCATTAAACACTCAGGTTAGCATATTAATTATGAGCCAAAAAAAAAAAAATCTTGTTGAAAATCCAAATTAAAAGAAAATTCCCAAAATTTCTCTTTTTCCTTGTAAGTATGGACACTCTTGCTTACAAGGATGTAGAATATGAATTAAAATAGAAATGCAAGTTTTTTCACAGAATCACAGAATGGTTAAGGTTGGAATGGACCTCCAGAGATCACCTAGTCCAACTCCCTGCTCCAGCAGGGACACCCAGAGCATGGGGCACAGGGTGGCATCCGGACGGGTTTGGAAGATCTCCAGAGAAGGAGACTCCACAGCCTCTCTGGGCAGCCTGTGCCAGGGCTCTGGCACCCTCACAGGAAAGAAGTTCTTCCTCACATGGAGGTGGAACTTGCTGTGTTTCAACTTACACCCGTTACCCCTCGTCCTGTCACCGGCCACCACAGAGAAGAGCCTGGCCCCATCCTTCCTACAGTCACCCCTCAGGTACTTGAACATGTTGATCAAATCTCTGACGCGGGAGGCTCGCGGACCATGGACACGATCGATGTGATCAGGCAGTGCTGGTTTACCAAGGGTTCCAGGCGTGCTTACAAACAGCAATGCTTCCACGAACACGCCTCTTCACAACGACTGGTTGCGGCCCCGCGCCCACGCGTCTAACTGTGCAGCGCGGTTGGCTAACTAGCAGTGTCCGCGCGGTCTTACGTTTAACCCAAGCCCCGCTTGAGTTGCTTGCCTCAGCATTTCTGCTTTCTAGAACTCTGGTCCAACTTCCCTATTCCTTCCTCACACGGCCCTGTTCCCGACCGTCACCCGCTGCTCCTCCACCGAGATCTGGCTTGCTGGCAACATGGCCACGGGCCTTCAGATATCTCGCAAATCTCCTCTCAGCCTTCTCTTCTCCAGACTAAACAGGCCCAGCTCATTTAGTTTTTTCTCATATGACAAATGCTTCAGTCCCTTAACCATCTTTGTGGCTCTCTGCTGGACCCTCTCCAGAAGCTCCACGTCCCTCTTGTCCTGGGGAGCCCAGAACTGCCCCCAATAC
Organism: Crypturellus undulatus; assembly: GCA_013389825.1. Taxonomy (NCBI): domain Eukaryota; kingdom Metazoa; phylum Chordata; class Aves; order Tinamiformes; family Tinamidae; genus Crypturellus; species Crypturellus undulatus. The sequence goes on along the minus strand of VWPW01002575.1, from coordinate 1,071,050 downwards.
TCCAGGTGCGGCCTCACCAGAGCTGAGCAGAGGGGCAGGATCCCCTCCCTCGACCTGCTGGCAACGCTCCTCCTGATGCAGCCAGGACCCCATTGGCCTTCTTGGCCCCAAGGACACATTGCTGCCTCATGGTTAACCGGTTGTCAACCAGGACCCTCTGTGGAGCTGCTCTCCAGCAGGTCAACCCCTAATCTGTACTGATGCAACAACTTTTTGGTGTAGTTTCTTCTTCTTTTTTTTAAACCGTGGCCAGCCCATTCCTTTCCACAGGAGAAAAAACAAGTGGGGAAAAAAAAAACAAAAAAAAACAGACACTTCTGAACTGGACCTGTAAAGTGAGCAGAGACAAAGATCAGAGCAAGATTCCTAAACTGAACCAGGAATGTATCTTCCCCTGCTACGTTAAAATGCAAAATGCTTCTGGTGTTTTATTTCCTCCAGTGGCAAATTCATCCTGATCATTTCCAGACCTGACGATGACTATAGGGACTGTGGTTGAACTTAATGAATCATTCTCAAACTTAAATATGCTTTATAAGATAATACAATGATTATAGTTATTACTATAACTGTTATAATGATATTTATATAATCTGAAGGGGTTACATAATAAATCCTATCGTGGAGACCCTAAACTTTGTGGATTGTTGTTTTATGTATCTTTATGGTGGTGTACTGTGTCAGTGGATCTTCAAGTTGAAAAGTCATTTGAAATTGTGTGGAAAAAGCTACTCTAAGAAAATTACATATAATCATGAATGACCCAGCAAGGAAACATGTATCCAAAACCCATAAGACAGGAGTAATGCTTGTGGTCATTGCAAGGTAAAGCTTAATGAAATGTGTCGCTAACCAAGATGTCATTCTGAGTATCCTTAGAAAGGCAAAATAGTTGTTTTTCAATTACATTCTCTGTTTGTTTCCATGGGAATATCTAGTCCGAGCTTGTGGAAGTTTTGCTGTGTAAGTTATCCCCTGGTATTCATAATTTAATTTTCCCCTCCAACTTATAGCTATCCTTTATCCTTCAGTAGACCTTTCACAATAAATTTTGCATGTGACAAGACAATAAAACCTAAAATAATGCATTTTTTTTTAAACTTTTAAGTGTAACATAATGCAAAGGTCAATGTATTTGCCAATGTAAATCTTGAATATAAAGGCAGTAATTTAGTTTGCAATTGTTATAGGTTATGGTTCTTTATTATGCTAATATGGCTTGATAAGTAATGTGTATTATGCTATTGTCATAAAATTAAAAATGATTTGTACTAATAAATAGCACAAGGTTATTTTAAAGTTCATCATTTAACTTTTGTTTCTTTTTTATTTTATCTTCTATTTTGATTATGTATAGGCAAGAAAATTATTCTAAATTATTCTAATTACTGATGTATATATCTTTTTAAAAGCTCCAGCAAAGTGGTACTTAATGCATTTTATGAAAAAGAATTGTCAGTTAAAATATTCCAGAAAAGTTGTTTTTACTTTCACTGCAGTAGCAATTTTTTTCTAATCTTGTAATCTTGAAAAGTGGCATGGTGCTAGGAATATTTTAAGTTGATGCATGCGCAAGCACACTGGAGTGGGAATGTGCAGCAGTGCAGGAAGCGATCAGGATGTCCAGCAGGTAAAAAGTGCTGAGTAGATGCAATTTCAGCATTTGAGTAATTGTGATGTTTTAATACTAAGGTAATAGATAGTGAATGTCTCATCTGGACAGCAATTAAAAAATATATAAGCCAGGAATTGATTAGAAGTAATCTTCTGAAATAACAGTAGTAGAAACTGAGCAATTGATATACTGCTTGTATATCCCTTTTTAATTTCTGTTTGCTTAATCTCACTATAAGAAATTTAGCATAGGAGCATACAACGTCTTGGTCAGATTTTGCAATTTCAGATATACTGATATTTCTCACTTATTTTTTTAAAGGTTTCCATCTTCCAGTAGATGAGTTTAGAAGACATTAGCCTGTCATTAGACTGCATGGAATGAAGCCATCTCTAAACTATGCAGTGTTTCCCACGCCTACAGCCCATGCTGGAAGAAGATTTGCTTTCATGATTTTGTAAACGCAAGCATAACTTTTCAGTTCAATAATGTGGTTTCAAATTTCCTTTCCAAATTATTGTTCCTAAGTCATGCCGTTCTGCGATTATTCCGTGTGCGTGCACCAGTTGGTTAGATATCTACTGTATGCGCTAAGACATATTTCTATTTTTCATTAGCAATGTTTCAAGGACATATAGCAGAGTAAGAATTATTCTTTGCCAGGATGCGAGAAACTAAAAATACTCCATTTATTTATACTAAAATGGTGATTTAGGTTGGCAGAGATTTTCTCAATACAGATAAAATTAACGCAAGAAAACCTTCACTGTGTAAACCATGGTGTATACTGTTACCACGTAATGAAGGACTTGGTGAAATGGCTGGGCCAAAGGGAAAAACTTCTGTCAAATCATGAATCATGTGAACATGCTAAGTAGTGAGCACATGTTTTTCTCTCAAAGCGTAAATCAGCTGTAGAATTCTTTTCTGTGATATTTGTGGGTGTTGGAATTTAAAAGTTAGTTTGGAAAGGGCCTGGCATATTTGTAAAGATAAGCCTTTAGGTAGCTTTTAAACATGATGATCATGAAATTGCAGGTTGCTCATAGTGGAGAAAAGATCTGAGGAAAAGATCATTCCATGTTATTCTTATTTTCTCCTTTCTTAATTAAGGTGATTAGATACTGCAGGAGACAGAATAATGGGCTTGGTGGATATTAGTTGCTTCAGTCTGGCAGAATTTATGTCCATAGGCATGATATTGTTTTCCTTTTGTTCAGACAGTGTTTAATTGTTAATTATTATTTAGCCCATTGAGATGTGTAGACATACAAGATCTATCTGCTTATACATTATGCCTACATATATATGCATGTGTGCACACACTGTATGGTTGTATTGTCTTTCAGAGAGACTTAAACATGCTGGAAAAAAACATCCAACAAGAACCTTGTGAAGTTCAGCAAAGGGAAGTGCAGTGTCCTAAACCTGAGGAGGAATAAACCATGCACCTGTGACTGGCCAGAAAGTAACTCAACAGAAAAGCACCTGGAGGCCACCAAGTTGAACAGGAGCATTGTGTCCATGTGCCAGAAAAGGAGAGAAGTGTCCCTAGCTGAATTAGGAAGCACGTCGCCAGTGGGCTGAGGAAGGTGATCCCTTTCCTCTACTCTGCACTTACTGTGGGACCACATCTGGGACACTATGTCCAGTTCTGGGTTCCTCAGTACAAGAGTGTTATGGGCAAACTGGAGTAAATCCAGTGAAGTGCCAAAAGGATGATCAAAGGACAGGAATGTTGGGATATATGAGGAGAGGCTGAGTGTGTTGGGACTGTGTAGTGTGGAGGGAAGAAGACTCAGACTAGTTTGTACAAAAATGTGATGGAAGGTTATAAAGAAATTGGAACCAGACTCTTCTCAGCAGTGCCCAGAACTGGACAAGAGCCAACAGGCACAAATTGAAAAACAGGAGCTTGCATTTAAATGTAAGAAAAAACTTTTTACAGTGGGGGAATAACCTGTGCAGAAAGGTTGTGGAGTCTTCATCCTTGGAGATATTCAAAACCTGACCAGACAGAGCCCTGAGCAACCTGCTATAGTTGATCCAGCTTTGAGCAGGTCATTGGACTAAATGCTTTTCGAAGATGCCTTCCAGCCTTAACTATTCTTTGATATGCTGGGATTTAATAGTACTTTGCAAAGCACACCATTAGAAATTATTGACGTGTAGAAATCTAGTTATATGGGTGACCCTGCCCAGCATAAACGTGTGTGTGTGCCTGCCTATGTGTATATTTGTGTGTGAGTGTGTGTAATTTTTATTAAACAACTGGAGTTTTCAGTTTTGTAAACAGAAAGACTGACCTTGTGTAGTCTTTAAGTTTTGTTGCAAATATTGGGGACATATTTGTTTACTTGCATCTCTCAGGTACATGCTGCAAACACATTACAATTGGGACAAAACACTATCACCCAAGAGAATGTCTAGTGAATCTTAAGAATTGAAAACCAGATTTAAAAATAAGTCACATACACACACATGCTCACATTTTATCAAGCACACAAAAGCCCTCACCTCTTGTAGCTGAGAATATCTTGTCACCTCTACTTTGAACTGCTTCTTTCCGGAAAAATGAAATCATTGCTGTGATCTGCACTAGAAGTCTACAAAGTGTGCTGGCGAGCCCCTTGCCCTAGCACGGCTCTTGCTGTGGAGTTTAACTGCCTGGAGGATTTTATTTTCGAGGCAGAATGAATCTGCTTGCTGCTTGTCCCTCTAGTTTGCCTCATTATTTCAGTGTCTCTTACCAAAATATGAGCTCCTTAATCATGCAACCACGTTATCAGCACATTCCCTAAATGTTTGCTGCATATGATATTTCTTTTAGAGAAATGGAAAAATGTGGTTTGTTTTTGGGGCCTTACGAGTATAGTAACTGGCTGCCTTTGTATTATGGTAAAGTTTTATTTCATAATGCTCATAGGCAGTCAAGACCATTATGTTTACTGTGGAGAAGAATAATCATGTAAAGAATTTATATAAATTTATGGTGAAGAGAAGTATGATTTACTACCAGAAACATTATCTGTAATATCTATTAATAATGTGGTGCTTAAAGCATTATTAATATTTTTAAATTAGTGTTTCTCTATAGTTTATATATGGCAGTAATTAGTGTGTACTTTTTTAAGGATACAGGTGAGATCAGGATTCAAAGTGGAATGTTTTATATATCTGGTACAATGTGGAAGTCATTTCCATCAAATTCAGTGAAGTATTTTCAGCAGACTCTTTCATTACATTGTTTTTAGTTTTACTTAAAGTTCAGAAAGCCTGCTTTGTCTTTGCTATATAGAAATCTGTTCACATTTCCTTGCACGCTTGCCACCTTCTGTGGGAAGGGATAGTAAATGCTCTTTAGTTGAGCAAGCCAGGTCAGGTTGCTGCTAGTGATAAGAAGCTCTTTAAAGCTGGGCCACTCAGTACATCTGGTTTGGGGGCTGGAATTTTCTGCCGCTTTCTCAGTTATATTACACTCTCTCTCTTGCTTAGGAGCTGCTCTTTAGAAAGATAAAATTAATCTCTCACTTTTGTGGTCTGAATGATTGAAATGCAGCATTATTATTTGACTGTTGCCACTACTGGTCCTGTGAAATTTTAAGATGTTAAACAGAAGGGCACAGATAACACCAAATCAAGACTGAATTTCCATACTGTAGAGTATTTCGCAAATAACATTCCCCCTATTTGCTCAATCCTGATCCAGCTTTTCTCCCCATTGCATTACTATTACCATTTCAAAGGAGAAAAGAACAGAGAGAATTTACAATATGCATTTCTTTTTCACTTTCTCTCTAATAAAATGCAAACAACTTTATTTTCCACAAGGCTATTGCTGACTTGCTCTTAATCAAACAAATATCATATCCATTAATTATTGTTCAATTTAATTATTAATTGATTTATTGAGAAGTAGTTCCGGATGATTCACAGAGATGTCTATCGAGCTGTCCAACACAGTTATAAATAAAGAAGGGTGTGAGAAAGAAGTACTTCAAAAGTTCCTCGTTGATGTTAATGTGAAAGAACTTGCCATGGGTTATTTGCATTAACTAATGATGACCTGAGATCAAAGACAGAGCCCACTGGAAATTGAAATTCCAAGGTAGCCTATTTCTGAGATGTCTACCAAAATCTTCCCAAAGTTAAATATAAACTACCGTAATGGGCTATCAGAACTGTCAAGCTGGCTCAGCAGAATGAGTGATGGCTTTAAGTCTGATCGTTTTCATCCATGGAAGTAGAATATTTCCATCCAAATGGCCACAAGCGACTTTTATGTCCAATTATCAAAAACAAGCTTAACAAAAGCTGTCAAGTGCTGAATTGTGTTTTGGAATCATGTTGCAAAGCAATAAAATGATTACCCTTAAAAAGAATTTTGTGTATAGATTAATAAACATTTTCCTACTTACTGCTTCCCAAGCAGTAATTAATATCAAAAGCAATTAATTCCAGTTTCAGCTCAAATATAGCCTAAAAGTTTAAATGCTACTTTTTTCTTCCCCCTACAGGTCTCCCACAATACTGTAAAGCATGCAAGCACAAAAGGTGAGATTTAACATTATGTGAAGCCTGACAGCCTGTGAGTGCTCACAAAATTGTTCCTGCAGAAAATCAGTGATTATATAAAATTAATTAGTATAATTCTGATCAGTGATTCTCAGTAATAGTTTAACTGGAATTAATAATCAGCTACTCTTTGTATTTTTTAATGTATGCCTCTGACTTGTCTGTGTGCATTTAAAAATAGAGTTGAAAGAGTTTTTTGGAAAGCCTTGCTGCAAGCTCTTATCTCTTTAAAAATAAAATAAAGCTTATGAGAAGAAATATAATTAAAATCACAGATGAAATTAAAGAGGGTGGGATAAATGAGGGCAGCAATCTCTCTTCTCTCCGTTTCAGAATCTAATGCACTAGAGGTAATGTAACCAGAGGATGGAGGGGAAAAAAGAAAAAAAAAAAACACTTTCTAGTTCATAGCAAACTATCTTTAAAGGCTTCAATTCACCTGAAATCACCATTTCCCAGGCTTTTTGGAGTTCTGCTGAGACTAGGTCTTTCTATTTTTCCAATTTTAACAAGGAGGACTTTGAACATGGAAATAGGAAGCTAGGAAAATATAGTAAACATGAGTTTCTTATTAGCATTGTGGTTCCATTACCAGGACTTTCAGTCTGTTAATGAGTTTCCTGATAACTTGCAATGTCTGGTGCTGCAAACAACAACAGTTAACTTTTAGGAGGGTATTATCTCAACATGTTAAATGAAATTTTGATGTCTTGAAAATATTATGGATCAAATTCTGGCATTTGATATTTCTCACTTGATATATGTTTGTAAGTGTTCTGGATTTACATTGCTGAAGGAGAGATCGGAGGATGTCCTAAATATTTACTCTAAATTGTAGCAAGGCATTTGGCTGTAATGCTTGTGAAACACTCATGGGTATAGTTTGAGAACAGGCTTTTATTCGCATTCTGCAGACACTATTTCATGATTTTATTAACTATTGGAGCTCCCTCCTTAAGCCTGAATCAGGCCTGGGGAGCAGAACTACTGTCAAACAGCATTTGCTGAAACTTATAAATGTCTAAAGAATATATCTAATGTCAGCCGTTTAGAACTTGGCTTATCCTATTTTATTTGCCATACTGCCTTGCATGTCTCATATTTACAACTAGCAATAATTTTGCTTTTAGTAGCTTTGCTGCTTCTGCAGTGATTTTCAACAATTCATGTACCATTTACATCACATGGATAAATCAGACCTTCAGTCATGGATTAAGGATTCTTAACCTTTTCAGACATTTTAGTTTGTCATTTAGATCAATTTTTATTTCACTTCTTGGAGCAAACAGAAACCAGAACATCTTTTGGAAGAAATTTCATAGGATATTGTTGTGATCTCTGTGATAAATTGGGATTTGACTGGCTTAGAAGCATGCCACTGGAACAGCTATTGTCATGAGAAGTTATTCTGATTAAATGAAGAATTTTAGTGAATCATGGGAGGAAAATTTTAAAAATTACTATTTTTTTTTTTTGTAATGAAGAAATAAAAGCAGGAAACACTTTTGTTCCTCACCCCCTAAAAAAGGAGATTCAATTCCAGCAGCTTTAAATAGCAACAGCCCTCACCTTTTAAAATAGCAATTAAATGAAATAAATGGAATATATTAATTTGCTGTCCTCTTCTGAGGTGTCATAAAAAGATACTTGTAATAAAAATAAAGCAGATCAAACTTGAAAGTTTCAAGTTCCCCTCTCAGCCTTCTCTTCTCCAGGCTGAACAGGCCCAGCTCCCTCAGCCTCTCCTCACAGGGCAGATGTTGCAGGCCCCTGATCATCCTCGTGGCCCTGCGCTGGACTCTGTCCAGCAGCTCCACATCCCTCTTGTACTGGGGGGCCCAGAACTGGACACAGTGCTCCAGATGTGGCCTCACCAGGGCTGAGTAGAGGGGCAGGATCCCCTCGCTCGACCTGCTGGAGACGCTCCTCTTACTGCACCCCAGGATGCCATTGGCCTTCTTGGCCACGAGGGCACCCTGCTGCCTCATGGTCAACCTGTTGTCCACCATGACGCCCAGGTCCTTCTCAGCAGAGCTGCTCTCCAGCAGGTCGGTCCCCAGCCTGTACTGGTGTCTAGGGTTATTTCTCCCCAGGTGCAGGACCGTGCACTTGACCTTGTTGAATTTCATGAGGTTTCTCTCTGCCCAGTCGTCCAGTCTGTCCAGGTCCCTCTGGATGGCAGCACAGCTCTCTGGAGTATCCGCTACTCCTCCCAGCTTCGTATCATCTGCAAACTTGCTGAGAGAGCACTCTGTGCCTTCATCCAGGCCGTTGATGAATAAATTGAACAGGACTGGACCGAGGACTGACCCCTGGGGGACTCTGATCAACACATGCCTCCAAAGAGACTCTGCACCGCTGATCACCACCCCTCTGAGCTCTACCATCCAGNCACCCTCTGAGCTCTGCCATCCAGCCACACCGACAGCTCATCCATCCCATACCTCCGGAGCTTGCCCAGGAGGATGTTGTGAGGGACGGTGTCAATACCTAATATCTAATTAAATATCTATTTTAAAATAGTATGGCAACTAAATAGTATTCCAATCCTAAGATGAAATAGTACTTTCTATTCACAAAGATTTAAAGTGGCTAAATGTTTTTTTGTTTAAAAAAATCATAATTTGTCCTTTTATGTTACATGAATATATATCAAAAATATATATAAGAAAAGGACATATAATTTTTTGGTGTCTGTGAGAATAAGAATTTGGAATTCAGGGGCAAAAATTTGCAATATTGCCAGTAAAGGTTAATTAAATCTGTTTGAAACCAGTGGATTCAAAGATAACCATTCCCATCTTCTGTCTTAAAATGCCTAGGCTCAATTTCAAAGTTTGGAGGTGTATCTTCACTGATGGGAAAGATAAGCTTGGGAGGAGAAGGGATAGCGAGGCTGGTGTAAAGCACAGGTTGCAACAAAAGTCTAGCGGAATTGCCTAGTGCAAAGCGCTGAGAGTACGGATCTGCCTCAACAGGAAAACTTTTAGGGAACTGTTTCAGCTCTTCTCTATACATGTCTATCCTCTGTGTTTTTAAAGAGCTGATCTGTTGCTTTTGTGGCATATCCAGTGAAATGTTTTCTCAGTTACATATAGCAAATAAGTGTGTTTGCTTTCCAGGAAGTGCTTCAACCTCTCCCTTGGGTCAACAGAGAGCAAACTTAGTGGAGATCTCTGAAACCTGGCGTGCTGCAGCTATGCGCTCTCTTGGCGCTCTGCGCTGTGTCACATCAGCGGGTACTCAACAGAGGTGGTGTTGAACAGTCTGGGAAAGCAGTCAATGTTAGACTATAGCTGCTTATTTGCAATGTCTTGCTCCTTAAAGAATTCCTTCAGGCACAAGCTTGGCTGGCATGACATTAGCCTGGGAGTAATTTTTTTCATGTAATTTGATCTGATCTGTTGATACATAAGATCATGTTTTACTATATTCTGAGTAATTGCCCTTGACCAAAAATGCATGTCATAAAAAAGTTCAAATGTTTTGAGCAATATGTAGAACATTTCTGAACAGAGCAGGTAGTTTTGTTAAGTGTTCAGCTTCTGCAGGTTCTCCACATTTTAAGCCAGTCTTCAAAGTAATGATGGTTGAGCTGATGCTTTCAATGCCTTGAGTTTTCTTATGTGTACATAAACAGTAGGGGAAGAGTACAGATATGCTAATCGTCCTTGAATCTAAAGAAGCACTCACAGTCAAAACAAAACGTGAATATTTTGAAACTAATGCCCTTACTGATTGTTTTGATTTATTGTACTCCATATGCTCAGTGTTTTTAATTAAAATAAATTATTTCCTAAGGCATTTGTGATGTTTCCTAAAGTAAAATAATAACACAAAAATCATTGTTTTATTAACATTTTGAATTGAATCTCTTTAGACCAGGGGCTCTATCTTTGTTTTGTTTTGTCTTGTCTTTTTTCACTGTAATTATACAGTATAAAGCATAATGGAGAATCCCAGTCCTTGTTTAGGGCTTCTTTGTTTAAATAAGTAATGATAATAGTAATAACAATTACATAGTTCTAGAGCAGATCTGAAATACAGATCTGAAAACTGAGAGATGAAGCACCTTCTTTAAAGGGACCTGCCACACTGAAAAAGAATGAAGAAAAAAAAGTCCTCGCCAGCAGCAGTGACAGGAATACTCATATGAACTTTGCAAACGTTATTCTGCAAATGCCACTCTAAGCAGGCGTACCTCCGTGAACAGTAACTTGACATTTATAACTATACTAAATAATGCAACAAAAGAATTTGAAGGTTCATGTGAACCTTTCTACATACAGACTTTGCAGTTTCTTAAATAATTTACTGTGTTTAGAAACCATCTCAGTGAATCAGTTTTTCAAAACACAAAGCAAATATTAACTGTTGAATTATATGACCATTTTGAGTTTGTGACAGACCCAGGATGGTGAAAATCCCATGCGACATGCGACTCAAACAATGAGTTTGGCAGAACATTTCTACCAGTACAAACCAAAGCACTAATTTTTCTAATTCTAATTTTTGCAAGGTAAGATATGCTTGCATAAATACATCTCTTTACACAGAGTTGAAATATCACTATATTTTAACTGATAGTTGTTGTAAATAACATGACTAATAAGTTTCTCATATTGTGTTCTTAGATTATGAAGCCATTACCTATTTGCTTTAATGTGATGAAAATTAATGAGATATCTACAATGAATTGTCTCATTACAAATAATATCTTTCTACCTTTAATTTCTTATTTTTTTTATACTTGGTCTTTAAATGATCTGTAAGTTTGTAGACATATAAGTGCATGTTTTTGAGGGTTGTTTTTGCATTGCAGAAGTGTTCAGCTAAATTTTAAAGGTGCTAGTCAAAAAAAAAATTCTGGGGAAAAAAAAAAGCCTTTTCCCACATGACTCAATATTAGGCAGAGGTATTAGGCACATTTTTATCTAAGAAATAAGGCACATTTTTGTCTAAGAAATAAGTTACTCCCAAATATTCATAGTTTTTTTTAAATAAAGAAATGGGCAATAAGAATAATGGAAAGCTCTTTTCTTTTTTGAAGAATATAGAGGACTATGATCATAACAACGTATGATTTCATGATAAATTCCAGTGGCCATTACCAGAGAGCCGACAGCATGACCAACTCAGCTAATCTAAACAGCAGTAAAAAAGTGTAGGCAAATGTGTGCTCTTCAGGCTGCTGCATGCCTTGCTCTGCTCCTTGCCAAGGGAGGCAATCTAGCCTGCCTTAAGGTAGATTGCTAGGAGAATTTGTTGACTCATGCCCAAGGGAGTGCTATATATGCATATTAGCAACACGTGTATTTCTGTGTGTTTAAAATGGTTCTGGAAACTTTCACAGGAGCCAGAAGTGCAGAACGTTGCAGGTGCATTGAAGGGACTGCTTGTGTTGTTCTAGTAGAATTATGTGAGTGTTGATCCAATGTAAAGATAAAAGCAGCTACAAATTCACACGTACATATCTACATTTATGTACCTCTCATATGTATATGGATTTGTATATATACGGCTCTCAACTTGAAACAGTCATTTGTAATCCCTTACTATATGTGCTGTGGTGGATACAGAAATTATGCATAGTCTTGTGCTATGAGACTCAAGGCATTAAATCTGGGAAATGCAAAACTGTTTCCTCTGAGCTGTAAAAAAAAAAAAAAGATTTCACTCTTGTTAAAATGTTGCTGCTGTTGAATATTCTTATTTTCTCAGAACATATTATAGAGAGGAATGATGCACAGATTTCAAGCCCTGATTTAAAATTGCTTGAATTGTGTGTGTGTGTATATACTTTTTGAACTGTTTAAATTATATATTTGTTCATATTAGCAGAGCTAGGACAGTTTACTTTGATGGGAAGTGTGCCTCTGCTAGCAGGGATTCTTGGTGGTCTGGATGGTAGACTAACAGCTATTTCATTTTGAAGATTCCTCAGTTGATATTTAGAGGACATTCATGTGATATGGGAATCTCTTTTCTCTCTGTATATTGCTATAGTGTCTTCCTGCAGTGATAGGAAATAGCCACATGGCTTACAAAACTATATGTTTGAAAATAAATATGTTGGAAGTAATGACAAGGACTAGCTTATGAGCTCACCCTACTGATCCAAGAGCTTTCTGTGGCATGCCAGCAACTGCTTGAGATGTTGTCTGCACTCCAGTTCTGAATTGCTCTTTAATGGCTCTTAAATAATGTTTCACTCATAACTTTTTAAGGAAAATTGGTTTTCTACTCCAACTTCTACTACTATGAATAGAAGAGAGAACAATTTTCTAAATATTTGTTTTGATTTCTTTTTAAAAAATTACATATGAAACATATATTTTATGGAATATATTAGAGCAAAACCACAGGTTACTGCCCTGGCTGGATGACTGGATGTACTACAGTGTGACCACTAATAAATATTTCTCTTGCATGTTGAAAAGGTTCCAACAGTTCTTTTAAAGTCTCTTTGTATCCCTCGGTAAAATATAATTGGGAAGGGAAAAATAGTTACATTTATTTCAGACTCTTGTTGCCTTGATAGATAGTTATGAGAACTGAAGCATTAATACATGCATGCTAAAGATTAGTGTCAATGAGCAAAACCTAGTTATGCAAAGACTGCCCTCATGTTTTGGGGATTTGTGCAGCAAGATCATTTTGCTTGCACAGATTTGTTTTCTAAATTAACTATTCTCAAAATTTAACTTAAACTATAATCAAATTTTCAACTGTTATGATAGTGTGAAAAAAAGTTATTTATTTAAATCCGAAACATGAAGCGAAACATGAAGTGAGACTTTTGAGGCTGACCGCTGAACTTGAGTCCTTTTGCAAAACAAAGTTACTGGAAAACAAAGACAACAGAACGTAACATTTTGTTTGGGGGTGAGTGTTGAAAGCACCCCTGACTATTTTGCTGTACTTTGTTATATTGGGTCAATACAAGAGATACTAATCAATTGTGACATCAATTTGTTTATATAAAAAGAAAAGCTGAATCTGTGAGCGTCCTGTTCTTCAGTGAGAAAAGGATTGCAGAATAACTAGGGAAAATAGGTGCAAGGCAGGTAGGGAAAAAACAAAACACAACACACTGCTGTTTTTCCTATCAACCTGTTATTTTAGAAGATGAAGTTCAAATTTATTTGTCTTAGCTAGTGAACTGAAGTTTTCTTAAAATGAAATGTAGGTTATAGAAGATGGAGGACAGCACAGTGACCTCCTGAATTTTCTTCCTTTTTTAATGGAATTACTTTTCTGAAGGATTAGTTCATAGACTGCTGAAGGCTACGTTAGACTCAGAGTGGATGCCTGGTAGCTGTACTCCCTCTAGATAGGCAAAAAGAAAATAAACAAATAGTAACATGACTATCAGTTTGTGAAATGTCAGTTTTAATTTCTTGATTGGCTCACCAATCTCTGTTCTCCTAAGAACGGATAGGAAAGGAAAAAGCAACAGTTATTTTTGACATGCCCTTAGGTGATTATTTTCTTCTCCTTCATCAGACAAGGATGTGTCTGCTCGACTGCACAATTCAGAAATTAAAAACTACTGCACTTATTTGAAAGGCATGTTTTCTTTTGGGCTTTATGCCACCATTTAGAATAATCTTTGTCTCGTTTTAGCTGTGACCCTCACTTGGGGAATCAAATGTTGGGATTTCTTCAGCTCTTTTGATGAAGAGATCAAAAATCTCTGAAGAATCAAAGAAAGAGGCACATTTTATTTATGCACAATTGAAAGGACTTACCAATAGGCTTTTAATTAAAAGTTAATTGTAATGTAATATGGAAGACATTCTACTTAGCACTATCCCATAGCAGTTTTTCATGTGTGGGCTGTGAAGTACTTTGCATGGAAAGCTGAATTCAGCCCTTATGGTAAATGTCATACTCAACTTTCAGAGACAGTTGGTACTTTTACTAGGAGCAGCCCACAGATCTGAAGCTCCTGCTGGACTCATTGATCTGCTGGAACATACGGAGCCAAAGTGGCTCCATGTTTCATCCGTGAGCATGGCACTGCATACAAATGCAGTACAAATACTACAAGTAGTTGTGGGACCTCATTCCTGTCATGTAGTACCACTTTGTGTGTGCTGGAGGGAGCTGTTTGTGACAGGGGTGCTGGAACCTGAGACTTTGCTCACAACCCTAGGGGAGAGGGCTACAAGAAATCCCTGTAGAGGAGGAAGGATAGATGATGACCTTTTTTTCATCTTTTGGATTTCCTTCTGTCCCAAGTAGAGAGCTTGGGATGGAAGTCTTGGTTTGTCTGCCGTGAAGGTTGTACTGATAAGATGCTGGAACGTTTTTGGGGGAATGGCTGCGTGCTCCTGAATCATCATTGTGGTGCTTTGCCTCTCATCTGTCCTGCCCTGCATGTAAGTATCTAATTCTTACATCATGCAGAGGTGGCTCACTGATTTTTCCTGGGGCATGGCTGAGAGTCAAATTTTCAGACAGATGCCTGACATAAATTTCAATTCCTAATTTGGACCTAACAGTATAAATCAGTTTCCTTGTTTTCAGGGACACTGGAGAGTCCACCTTGTGCAGCTGTACAATTTGTGGGTGCATACCTTATTTGCAATTCCTACTGCTGTGCTTGAAGTGCTAAATATGCATCTCAGCAGCTAACCATAAGCTCTTATATTTGAAAATTCTGATTGAGGCTGTCTGTGCAGTACATTTTTCTTCATTTTGCATTTGCAGAGCTCTGTTAATTAGCCATTTAACAAAAGAAACCATGATAATGAACTCCTCCAGCTCAGACATGTGATACATAATTTCTGCTTTTTAGCTGGCTCATTTATTTCCCCTTCATGATATTGACCAAATTCCCATTAGATATTACTTCTGGATAGCTCTTCTTTTCTGAAATTGATAGAGGGGGTTTAGTTGAGTGATTATTTGTTGAAGTTGTTTATTTTTGACTCAAAGAAAATTAATTTGATCATCTTTGCAGCTCACTAGCTTCCTAATCTTCAAAACCATGTTATCAGCAGCTTAAAATAAACTGATTGATTGACTGACCGGGAAAAGTTTTCTCATTTGTCTGGAAATGTATCCTTTGCCAGAAAAGAGCCTTTTATTTTTCCAACTTTTTTTTTTCTAACTTTCTATTTCACTGAAACGTTAAGATACTTGTTTCAGTAGCATTATGCAGGGAAATGGCTTGTGCCTGCCTTCCCCATATTAAAATGCTGCATGTGCAGAATGGTTTGGAGTGAGTGTTTATGAATATATGTTCAAAGCTGCACATTCAATCTCAAATTTGAATTCAGCCTAAATGTATGTAGAATAGCACTTTCTACCTTTAACTAGTTTATTGCATTATCATTTATCTGCCTCACAGCATACTGAGTTTCGCAAATAGGATAATTTTGCAGCAGTCTACAGCCAAATCTTAACAGCTGGCTTTCTGTTGTGCTCGGATTCAGATCTGAGCTTTTAATGCAGCCTTTTTTCTAGAATGTCCTTTATTACCAGGAGAAAGAGAGAGGCAACTGCTGCTCTGCATATTTTAGATGTAATGTGTTTTGGGGGTTTTACTGGTGCCAAAGTCTCTTGATAACAGCTGAGTAGGTAAGAGGAAGGAGAAAGCTTTATACTAAACTCAGTGGATAAAACTCCAGATAACCTTTAGAAAGGAACACCTGAGTAACATATAAAATAATGTATTTAATTTAAATAGATTGCCTTTTATTTTTGCTCTTCGTGAAATGAACCAGTTTATGATTTTAAGCCTTATGAGATCTATGATTGGTCGGCAGGGGTGAGAAATGATTCCCTCACCTGCAGGTAGCAAATAGATTTTTGCTCAGTGTAAGGTGATGCACAGTATTTCTTTAAATCTGTAGTAAGAAGCAGAACACAGCTCCTCATGCTGTACAGAAATCAATTTACCAGAGCAGAAGGAAACTGAAGCATATTCCAGACAGTGAAACAGAGTGGAATGAAAGCAGTTTTGGAGATAGCACTTGCTGCAAACTGTAATAAAGTTTCTTCTTTAATATTAGAAGAAAGTAGCTGCTTTGAAATTCTTCTCATTGTTGATATGTGGCTCTCCAGATGTTTTTGGTGCAGATGGATTCATAATGCAAAACAGTCACAATATTGTTCACTTTTTCCCCTCTTTTTAATTCTTTAGTTGATTTTACTTTTCAGCATGGCTTTTTAGGCATGTTTGAATACCTAGGTTGTATGAAGTTAAGTTATAGGAGTGGGATTAGCTTCAAGTGGTCTTTTTATTGGAGTTTTGACCTCAGAGATGAGTACTACACTCAGTCCCCTATGTGTTAAGACAATACCAACAGTGTAATCTATGTAGACATTTAACAAAATTTGTCAGGGCTACTTTTAACCAAAATTCAAGTGTTTCATGATGGCAGGTTGGTGCCAAGACAGCGAAGGTAGCAAAGGTGTAGTCTAACTGCAATATAGAGGGGGAATTACATCTTGTCACCACACCTGTCTGGCCAGTGCTGCAAAAAAAGTGTAATTGTAGCATTTTGATCCATTGCCTATTGATCAGAGATTAGATGCCTTCCATCCCAATTAGACCATATATAAACCAATTTTGGTCCTAACATTAACTTAGCTGATTAAAAATATGGCAACATGAGCTGTAGATGCAATTTTGGATTGCAATACAGACATAGCCATGTCATATTAATATTAGTGCAAGCTGAGCAAACTTGCCAAAATTGCTAGAGACTTGGCAAGCCACTCCTGAGCTTCATGTCAGAGTAACTTCACCCATATTAAATCTGGGGTTGCTGGGGTTAAAATTAGATTTGTTTTTGTGATCTGCATTGCTATGGAGGCATGCAATTTCTCAAAGACAAGTAGAGTTTCTGGGAGCATGAAAGGACCTTATCCAGTATCAAGGGAACAAAAGCACACAAAGTTTTGCCTTTTTGAGAGAGGTCTGTGCTGTAGGTACAGGTAACAGTATAACAGGTAACAGGATAAAGGGAAGTGTTGCTTCCTGAAGTTGCTCTTAATTTTCACCCAGTTTTGACTAGTCAATGAAATAAATAAAACAGTGAGTTGTATGTGCTGTGGTGCACGAGTGCGCCTCTACCCTACCAGGTTGCAATTTGTCCATGTTCTGTGTGAGCTGCAGAGTTTGCCTTTTTGACAACTTGGTCAAGTATATTTCTACATCTTTGAAATCAAAGCAAAACTACCTTGAAAGATATTGAAAAATGTTACATTTATTCTTTTCAACAAGAAGTCATTATGGATAGTCTTTGGGGAGACATTGAGAGAACTGTGCAGAATAATAAACATAATTTGCATTTAACTGTTTCACTGCTGTAGTGGCCCATTTTCTCTGCCGTTGATTTGGGTTAACTCCAGAGTTTGTTGAGCTACCAACACAGTGCCATTTAAAGTGATTGTATGATGAGGAGAGAGTCTGTGGCCACACTATTCTGCCACTTGTTGTTGCAAATTAAGATATTATGTACAATTTGAACCTGTCTTTTTTTTTTACCTTGTAGGCCAAGTCATATATGAGTCCCAAGTACTGTGGAAAATCTAACTCCTAACACTGCAGCTACAGAATGATCCAGCTTCTTGGGCGCTACTTTGTTGTTCCCAACTATCAAGTCTTACCGTACTCATTTTTTTTTAGTATGTTAAGCACATGCCTACTGAATGTTTATTTTTAATCTGAAAGCAGGTGGGGTGAGTGTGTGTGTGTGTGTAAAATGTCTGTGTGTGTGTTTATATGCAGGTAAGTATTTGTAAACCATATGGTCAGTAGGCTGAACAACTTGCTGTGTCACTGGAACATCAAAAGTTCAGAAGACTCATTATGCTAGGAAGACATCTGCTGTGCTTGAATGTTTACCTGTGTGGTATTGGATTCAAGATGTAATTTTCTTGCTGACAAAAAGAGTTGTTCTGTTGACCAAACTTTTTTAAAACCTGTACGTAGACTCTAGATTTATATACAGCTTCCTGTGTTACTTTTTCCTGCTGAAAGTGGAATTCAGCCTGCACAAAATCTATGATGGAGAACTTAATTGTCACAAATTTGCCAATTTAAAATGACAGAATTATAGGAAAACATGACTAAATGATGATCTAGTTGTAATTGTTGTTTAAAAAAAACATAAAAAGAACTGCAGTGCTAATATTTAATAAGCTGGAGTTTGCTGTATTGAATGCAGCTTGGTATTGAACTGCTCTATTCTTCATTTTTTATTTATGGAATGTTATGACAATAATAGATGTATGCTGCATGAGCACAAATGTTAGGCGATTTTTAAAGGGTGCACTTCATATTATCTATCTGCATATATAGAAATGCATACAAGGAGTATATGCTTATAATGGTATCATCAGAGTCTGAACTATTCTTGTGCTTATACTTGCACTTGTCTGCAAGTAGACCATGGTATATGTGCCTCCTTGTGATTAATTCCTGTGTTTGCCTCCTTCCTTCCCTCCTTCCCTTCCACTTCCAGCTGGGGATTTCCCAATGAAGGGTTTCCAGGAACCACCGTTGCACTCGGAGAATCTCCTTTTCTGAGGAGGTGTCTACCCTCACTCTTTGGGAAGTTGTCCTTCTGCTCATGACAACGTTGGACCTAGTCATGGAGAGGATCACAGATGGGAAAGCCTGGTTGTTGGTTATGGGTCAGCTCCCATAGTCCTTGGAATCTCTGAATTTTATTATGCAGTAGTCAGGACCTTTTAGGCTGGTATCAATTCTGGGAGGATATAGCTGTGGTTATATACTGCACTGAATTAGCTGTTTAGGGTTGGAAGATACCAAAAGGAATGATGTATTTTAATCTGTAAGAACCCTGAGTGCAGAGTAGGAAATATTTTTTTTTAAATTCCTTAGCCTGATTTATAGGCTTTGGCCTCTGTCATTTCTCTGAAATATTTCTGATTATTCAGTTTCCTATTCATCCTCATTTGAGTAAAGCATTTTATTCCTCTTCATCAGTCTTCCCTTTGAAACCTAACCTTTGCATACCAAAGAACAAAGTCATATTTTTGATAGACAGGTGTAATTTTTTTAAAAAGTCACTTTTGAGGGAGCCATTTGCTTTCTTAAGATTCAGCACCCTTTCTCACAAATGATAAAATATTTCTTAAGAGGTTTACCTTGTCAAACACTGTTAAAATGTAAATAAAATGAATAAAATTGATTTGAAGCCACAGGGTGCCTCTAATAGCTTTTTGTGTTAGACATGGAGCAAATAAAAAGTTTATCTAAACTGCAGATTTTTTTGAGATTGCAGAAAATGACAATTATATTCCTATGCTGCTCACTACAGCTTTGTCTGGCTTTAATTTTTGGAGTCAAGGGGCAACAAGTGATACCTACGGATTTTGTGTTAAGATATTCATAAATTATGGATGAAGTGAGACAGTTATTGGTATTTAAAGACATCATTCTTCTAGATGAATATTAATAGGCAAAAACCTGAAGGAATTCTGAATAAAAACTTTTTGAAACAGGGCAACTGAACAAAGTTTACATGATTTAATATGTAATGCTATTGATACTGAAATTATTGATTATTGAAGGATGTATTTCTACATACCAGATTCTGCCTGATCATTATACAGAGAAATGGTGGCTCATAGCTCAGCTCCTTAACAGTTAAGTCAGTCTTCTGAGTTCCTTTCCAAGGTGGACATTCCTCCCTGGACAAACTGGATGTAGCCTTCGGGTCATTAACTTCAGCTGCCTGCTCCAACCTTCCTGCCTGAGACAGGCATGGGGTAGGATGACACTGGCCTTGGATAGGGTTGACCAGCAAGCAACCTGACCCAGGCTGAAATGGGTTGCTGAAATCCCTCCCTACTTTTATTTTTTATCTCCTGAAGAAGAGTTCACTGTAATCTCACCCTCCAAAAACTGTGTAAATCTGTTTATATTTCTCAGATGACATGAAGACTAGATTAGCATATCAAGAGTTAGCACAATAAAAATATTTCCAATGAAATAAATATTCAATCTGTTGGACAAGAGTAGAATAGTGGGAAGCAGGTGAGAAGGTAGAATGAGCATGCAAGATGACAGCCTATGTCAAGAGAAGAGATTGAATTCCTTTGCTTTCCAAACCTAAAAACAGAAGTAATTTATGGATTTAAGTTGGGAAAGAGATTTTTTAATTTTTATTTTATTTCCTATTGTGAAAGAACTAACCTGTCCAGCTCAGATTGAAGCTTTGGCTCTTGGCTTTAGGTATGTTTATTTTTCACAATAGGCAAATATATCCATTTCAAAGAGTAATAGAGAGAGGTCTCTTCTTTTTAGGTGTTTTGTTGTATTGCTGTGGCTTTCTAGAGGATGGGGTAGGTATTTATGCACTACTGGATAAAGATTTAATGAACAAGACATTGCTGAGTTTACCCATTATTACCATTATTTCTAAACCTTCTAAAGCAAAAGAAGTATAACCGAACATTTTAGCAAAATTCTGGTCTTGTGAATTTTCAAAGATTATTTGTTGCAGATAAATTATTTCTGCTTAAATTAGCTAATTCTCTTCTTTATTTTCGGGGAGTCTAGCACAGTGTGCTGGAGATCTGATAGGCAGAGGCTGAAACAGTAATTACAGAGTCACTATATGGAGCCTTGTGAGATGATGCCCTCACTGTGAAGCATTCTGTTTTGTCAATAAGCTTACATCAATACTTGGCAGGTCATTTCAGCAGTTGTAATGTTTCAGAATATAAAATAGACCAAGTCACTAATATCAAATTGCAGTTGTTTTGCATTTACAATTGGCAAATCCTATTTTGAAATGCATTCATGAACATGAGTATCAAACTTATCTTTTAAAATTTACATTTTTTTTTCCAATAGGGAAGCGTCTGATCCACTTCTAATTTACCTGTTGTTGATTTCCTGAATCTTTCCTAATCCCTTGCAGCTGAGATGTCCTCACCATTGGAGAAGTAATTAACAAAATCCCTGACTGGAGTGTATGAAGCATCTGTTATAGAAGTATAAAAGGTTAACCTAAATCCCAGCACACAGAGATGTCAGACTAGAACAAATCACCACAGAGAATTACCTGGAGGCACCACAAGGTTAAGGTAGAGCATATGTATGGTAAAGAGGTTGTTTATGACTAGCAGAATTAATTTTTCAGGTTGGGAAGGTCAGACAGATAGAAATGATGACTCTCGATGAACATATTTAACTCTAGATTTAACTTGGCAAATGCTAAGCTGGATAATTTTTAGTTGTTTTTTTGGTGGTGGTGGAAGGGGTACATCCAAAATGAAAACATTTAGAAAAGGTGTTTTTAAGGACTTAAGCTTAAAAGCCAGCTATATTTTAAACTACATTTGTTTCCAGCTCTATTTTCCAACTGCTATTCAGCAAATTGATCAAATTGATTCTCAAGAAAGCTGTTTCCTCTTTTCCTACCTGACAGTGTAAGTTGTTTTAAAACTTAAAAAATTGAGTTCTTCAGCCTGCTTCACGTCAGACACATTAGTGCATATTTATATTCTGATTTCCAAACTCGGGGAGCTTTTTTTTTTTTAACAACTCAGTGTCCCGCTAATGAAGTGCACATGCCTAATGTATACATGACATATGCATGTACGTAAGCTGACAAATATTCTTGCTGGATCTTTCTATGATATAAACAGGTTTGTTATTTCACTGCTACTGTTGGTTGGTTAATGGGTATATATTGCCACATACTCATTTCCAGCTGTTTTCTAGGGTAAAGCTAAATTCTAGGTCATGTGGGTATTCTCCAAAGGATGTGCACTGGAATGCGATTTCACCTCAAATATGTTCTAAGACCACTCTACTTCGTGCTTAATATTTCCATATTCAATTTTCAAGGTGCATTGTAAACGCTAATGAATTAGCCTATGTATGCTAGCCTGCTAGCCACCTGTTGGAGGTGGCATAACAAAAATGTAAATAAAGATGGAAGGAATTAAATAAATAAAAGGAGTACTACCAAGGACACTGCAGATTAAAGGGAAATGAATAAATAGTTTAATTGTGTCTTCTTCATGCAGGCATAATTCAGTGGAAGATTTTTTTTTTTTTTATTTTAGAGGGAGTAAAGAACTGCAATCAAAAATAAGAGATGTGATAGCCTGGGAAAGGTAATTAAAGGGATGTGTTAACCATCTGTAGTTTCTGAACAGAAGAAATGTGAAATGTGGTTCAGGATAATATAATGAAAACTAAAAGATAAAATGAATTCTGGAAGATGGAAGATGAATAGCCAAAAAGAGTCCCTGATGAAGAAATTAATGAAAATGTGGAATGCATCTCCAGAAAACTTAAGGAGAATCCATTACTGGCGTAATTTCAATTGTATCCAGGCCAGGCAGTAAAAGGTGTAAAGTATAGAGAAGTGCATTTGGAAAAAAGATAGAGTAGTGGATCAGTGGTGGTATTATTGTCCTTGATTTATATGTGTGTGTATTTAGGGTAATGCTTGAAAAGGAAACATCTTGCTTGTGGAATTGTTGCCCTGGAAAATGAAATGTTTGCTGTAAGAATGCCCCAAAGGCAGAAATTTAAGATTATAACCTCATCCTAATCCTATTATTCTGTATTTTTCTCACATTGTGAGGTATCTAATGGATGACGAGTTCGATTTTCTGTGGGAACCTTCACTGCATTTGGGAAACAAATATGCCATCCCTATTTTCTTTCAGAGCTGGTTCACACTCTCTGGACAGCACTCTGACAGTGCAGTGCAGTGACAAGAGCCTTAGCAAAGGCCACATATTTAACCCATTTTGAAGACAAATGTGGAGTCCGCAGAAATAGTGCTTTTAGTCTGTATCATTCTCTGTGGTGAAGTGGGACCTACTCTGCCTGTCAGGCCGTATTACTCTGCCTTTTGTGCATATGACTGGAGGTATTCCAAACCTCACTAACTGAAGTGAGAAATTACTATTAACTTCCTTAACAGACTGTGATATTTCCTAATTCCTTGCGCGTCTATATTACTAATAGTCTGGAAAGATTTTATTTGATTTCAATATTTTTTTTCTCTATTGACCAGAATTGTAGCAAAAATGAGAATTAATTTTCATGACCATGTTTATATAAGTGGAAATGTTTACTTTCATTACTTTCATTTCTTAGATTTTTGCAGTTTATTTTATATATCGCCTGTAGGTAGTTCTTGTAACACAAAATGCAAATTCTTCTATTCTTGAAGCAACAAAAGGAATGTCAGCATCAATAATTGACTAACTGGTTATTAGATTTGCATACAAATTTATATGTTTAGGGGTTTAGATTATTTCATTACTTTTACCTTCTTCCTGAAGGTTAACACTCTGGTTAGACAACCTTGTTTGTGATTGCTAATATGTCCCATGATTATTGAGTCACCTTATCAAAGTTTCTGATTTTTTTTTTCTGCCTTCTTTACAGTATACTTGCCTTTTAAAAATGGGCTATGGGGAAAGAAAATTATGAACAATGCAAAATATGTGAATATTTTTCTTTTCTGTGCTGTGTAGAAATATCTGATTTGGCTTTTTCACTGTTGTTTCAGATTTTCAGTCCATGACTTCTGCCTTTGAACTCTTACCTGTTTTAATCTGAAAGTCACCATTTTCCCATGTGCATATACAAATTATCACAGAATATTTTGGCAGAGAGATTTTATAAGAGCTATGGTATGGTGTAAGAGCTATGGCATGGAGTTTAGGTATGCTACCTAAACTCTTCTCTTTATGTAGTCCTTAACAGCAGTTTAAAAAAATGGCTGCTAATTTTGCAGTGTCTTTTTTTCTTTGGAGGGGGAAAAAAAGAAAAGCTCTATTATCCCAAGTCGAATTGATTGCAGAATTTGCCAAGTGGAAAAAAAATTGTTCAAGAAGAGATGCACTCAGCTGATTTAAAATATAATTGGACTGTGGCTAAGCAGCTTAACTGAAAATTCATGCTTTGATAGTGTTTTTGTTTAAGCTTGCATAATCAATAGTTATTTTTCTTAATGACCTGATTAAAAAAAAAACCTCACTAGCTCTGTTTTGCTTTTCCATATTCTGCATGCTCTTTTTGACTATTGATTGTAATGGCTAAGTTTTTATGGTTAGAACCTAGGAGGAGCAAGATATGTATTTACTTTTTACAATCCTGGTTGTACAATCCTTGCCTCAAACTTAATGTTCCAAATGATATCTGGACCTATAGCTTAGGATTTCATTGTGCTTTCATTTACATTTTCTGCCGTACTAAGAATATTTGTTATAAGTAGAAGTCTGACAAAGAAAAGTGTCAAGTAGCAAAACTACAAGAATTGATGTTCTCTCTCATCAATGTTGAGATTGTCAGAACTTGTACAAGCTGATCCTAACTATCCACAGCAGGCAATCCTGGTGCCAGCCTGCTGTTAAATAACCAACATTTATCAAGAAGGAGCATGTAGATGTACTGTGTGGCTTAAAACATTGTGTTAAGCATCATTAAAACTGAGTCTCCTTAGAGTCTTATTAAAAAAAGTCCTTTCTCTCTCCAAAATAAAACATTTCTCCCTGACTGTTTCAATTAAGGCTCTAACGATACAAACAAAATGCCTCTTAATTTAGTACCTCACTGGAGAACCACTGTTACTGTCAAGTCGCAAAGGCAAGTGAAAAAAAAAAAAAAAAAAACTTTACAAATCCCTGTCTAGGCAGTAAATAAGATGCTTCAGATATCTGTATTTTCTCGTTTTCCTCAAGTCCATCATCCTTGTTAAGTTTTATATTTTTAAATACTTCAATGCTTGTGTTTTGGCTGTACTTCAGTATTTATGTCATCTGTCATCCCCTTTATATAACTTATTGGCACAAAAGTTTAGGATTCACAGAAGTTGATGTGCTGAACAAGTATCTGTCTGAGCTGATTGACTGTGAGAGCTATTCAACTGCAAACTCATGATGTGAGGTAGTGGTTCCTTTGTATTTAATGTATATACACATACAGACACATATACACACATGCTTGGACAGCATACCAGGAATTTGGGGTGAATCAGTTCCTTCCTAAAGTATTTGCCTCTGCTCTTGAAGTACATTCCTATAGCACACGCTCTGTGCCAGTGCAGAGTCCCACTGACTTTCTTTTGATCTGTGCAGCTTGGAGCCCTGGAGCCTTTGTAATTAGATGTAGTGGACAAAACGAACTTGCCCAATTACATCCTGGGAACTGTCAGGAATTAGTTATCAGATCCGAAAGGGAATTAAATCTGTGTTAAAAATTTAGGACGCTCATATAAGACCTCATTGAGTGAAAAGTCTGAAGAACTTCTCAATTCTCTCGGTCTTTGAAATGCTGCAAGAAAGTTCTAAAAATGACAATAAAATTTTTCATAAAATATGTACATTGTCAATAGACTTGATTCTTGTACAACTAAAACAAGACCAAACTGTACATAAGCACAGAGTTTTCTTATGCAGTAAATCAAAAAGCTGTGAGCTAGATAACCTCTAATGTTGGTGGTGTTTTAAGTGGTTGCAGCACAGAGATGTTACTCATCAAGCTAGTTATTGGTTTTGATTATATCCATTGCAAATGAATACTTTTTATAAGCCAGACAAACTTAGTTATTACGGATGTGTTTGCAAATTAATTTTCAGTCTGTGGATTGTTCTGTAATTGACTTGATTTATCTTGTGCTTTATCTTTTTTTTTTCTTTCCCATCTTTTGAAATAGAATATTCAAAAAACTCAGAAGTTCACATATGAATTCCCAAGGCTTCATCCATGATGTTTCTGTGAATTCTAGTCTACCTCTTGAAAGAATAGTAATGACTAACAAAACTTTTAAATCAAATTAAATGCAAATTAATTCTTAAATAATTTGATATTGCTGGCTAGGAATGATGAGGTACACTGAGCTTCTGTAATCCTGTCTTCCTTTCTTTAAGGGAGGGCTTTCCTCCTAAGCAGAGACATGATGCTTCTGGAAGAGCTCCTCTTTATAGAGTCAATGCGGCATCCTTCATTTCTAAGGCCACGAAAAAATATCTTCCAAGATGGTACTATTTGTGGCTTAATGTCATAATCTGGGGCATGTCTTGTCATTGTTTCTATATTAACAATTATTCTTGTATTCAGGGAGAAATGATGTATTAAAATGTAATATACAATGGATATCATATATTACAATACTCCTAGTGAGAAGTGGATCTCCTCAAAATAGGGTGTAAAAATTTCCAATAAATTTCCAATATTTAGCATTTGATTCAGTGTGCATTTGTTACGTGATATTTGGTATTTTTCACACCTGAAGTGTAATCAAGGACATCTGGTTCATATAAAGTGTGGTTAGATTTGGTAATTGTACTCCATGTATATTTTGGTGCCTCGATTTACTTTCTTTATTATGAAAACAGTAGAGATGGTACAATAATATCTTAGGCCTTTTAAAATGTACATAATTGTTGCTTTACTCAGTATAGCAAAGGTTTAATTATTGTTTCACTGAAGTCTTCGCTTGTGCCAGGCAAAATGCAAACCACGTTGAGGGGAGGATGAATGGCGTCATACACTTGAAACAGATTTCACGGCAGACTATAGCAACTGCCTTAGATCACGTTATTAAAAGCTGCAAATGTATTGATTTCCCATAGTCTCAGAAGGGCAATGCATTTTTCCCTTGTTCTAAGTAAAAATAAACCAGTAAATGCTGCATTAATGATGCTATTACTGGGTAGCAGCAGTATGTTTCTTAATGTCTGAAGCCTCAGTCATGCAATCACTTACTTACTCATATGTTTTACTCCAGGCAAGTTCACAGGCCCATTATACTCAATTGGGTCATTTGTCTCAGAATTGAATTCACTGAAATCAGACTTGGTTCAGGTCACACGTTCACTCCTAAGTGAATATGAATTTGCTGTGCATAATGTAAGCCTAACCTGGGGGAAGATGTTTAAAACTGTTGCAAGTAGAGCAAATTGCTATACAGTGCCTTACTTCCAGTGATTTCTGTGTGCTCTGTCTTCATTATTGAGAAGATTTTTTATACTCTCTTTTACATCAGGATAAGCAATGTATGTTAATTCTGCAAAATCACAGCACAGGTGTCTGTAGTTTCTTATGTTAGTTGTCTAGTTATCCATGTTTGCCACATATTTCCCTCCTTCTAGCTCTGATTGCCCCCATATGTTGCCTTATCTAGTTTTCCTTGTGGAAAAACTATAGCATTATGTCTTCTATGCACTTTTATAATAGGACATAGCAACGTTTCTTTGGCACTGAAGACAAGTCATGAAATGCCTCCCAGAAAAAACAAACAAACAAACAAAAACCTAGAGTCAATTGCAAAGGATCTTTTTACACATTTATTTAAATTTAATTTAAAACCACTCAATTCATGTAAAGGAATCTCAAAATACATACAGAAATAATCTATTTCCACTTCTAGGACACTCCAGGAAGCTATAGAAATGTAAAGTGATTTTTTTTTTTTTTGTCACTGTCAGTTTTGGCTTACTGTGATAGAACTAATGAATTACATATAAAGGATAAAGGGACTTGCGATCTCCATGTCTTGGTTGGATGTATACTCCGAACTGCCTGGCTGCATTGCATCAGGGTGTCCTAATGCTTTTTGATTTAGTAGGATATTCGGGGTGAGTGTGAAGGCCAGACTCCCACCTACATCTGCAGGTCTACCGGAGGATCCTGCCTAGGACCCCATAACCGGGAATTAGAGAACAGAGGTAGAAAGAGGCACTATCTGCGGGCGACGCACTCCTTCCTGCCTCAGCATGTGACCAGGCAACCTGTGGACTTGCAAGGATTTTTGTTTAACTTTCTAACCTCCTGGTGTTACTAGAACTCTCCCACTGCGCAGGGATTAGAACTCAAATCCCAGATCAGACCTCTGGATGCCAAGTGGCACTGTGCCCATTTTATTACATGAGGAAAAATATCACCTTGGATGCCGAAGCTGTGAGAAAAAGCAGTGTCTCCCAGCATGAGAGCCCGCTGAGGGGGCAGAGTTGCACTCCCTGGATGAAGGTGTTGAACATAAGCCGTGTGTGTGTTTGTGCAACGGGAAGGATATGACCTTAGCTGCAGGAAGAAAAGTCACGGAGAGAACAGTTCACCTGCTTTAGCGTTATTTTTTTCCTCATCTCTCTGTGGCTCCAGGGGTCTTGTTACACTTCCAAACCCACCGGCCTTACGCCTCTGCTATGAAGCGAACATTTTGTTTTGAGCAGGCCCTTGCCTCAAGTGATGTGGCAGCAAAGGCCTTTTAGGCTTCAGACACGTGAACAACAGCAGCGCAGGGACACGGGGCATTTAATTGCCTAAGTAATCAGCATAACTTCATTCTTGCGCACAGAGCAGGCATAAATTGGAAGGATGTCTGTCCTGGATGTCTACTTATTCTTACAAAGCTTTCACAATGTAGAGATGCAGGAGAAATCAGAGTAAAAGTCACTGGGTTACTGTGATGCCATCGGTTGGGCTTCTGGAACACCTGTGGTCACCGTCAATAAGCCAGCGGAAGATGCATCTGGTTATTTTTCTGAATTTTGTAGATGGGTGGTTTTGGATGACTAGGAATAAGCGTGTGTCTCGCATTATTCCAGTTCTCTGTCCTGTCAAAAGTGTAGACTGGACTTGCAGTTACCAGTGCAGCAGTGACACTACTGGCCCTGTTCACTGAATTATTTTGAATAGTTGAAAATCTAAATTTGCAACAAATCATGCTAATGGTCAGAATGTTCATAACCGAAGGGCCTCAAAGCAGAACTAGACCTTAATTACTAGG
Source organism: Crypturellus undulatus (assembly GCA_013389825.1). Taxonomy (NCBI): domain Eukaryota; kingdom Metazoa; phylum Chordata; class Aves; order Tinamiformes; family Tinamidae; genus Crypturellus; species Crypturellus undulatus. Next base: position 1,042,106 of record VWPW01002575.1, on the reverse strand, counting down.
ATAGTAATTAAGGGGACAGCTGAAGATTTATATCTTTAATTAGGATTCTCAGTATGAGTAGAAAAGGTTTCAGGTTGACAGACAAAACCTATTTTAAGTCTCAAGTATTTAGTTCGTGTTAGGTCACTATAGGAATGCCAGAGATTAGAAGGTCGAAAGAGATTTGATAGGAAAAAAAATATACTTTTAATGGGGTTACTTTTGTATAGTAAGATCATAGTTTAACAGATAATAATTACGAAAGTGTCTTCTTTTACCTAATATATCTAAGAATCTTGATACTTCAAACTGTTCCATACAAGAGAACTTTTGTGCACCATTACAGTAACTAATAGCTGTGTGCAGATTCAATGTTCTCCACATACTTTTGGAATAAAATTTCAGATTTGAAAGATTTAGATCACTTTTATTAAATATTTAGTATTTTGGCATCAACTCTAGAATAAATGATAAAGAGGATTTCTCAAAAGATCTATAGAAAAAAATGTTATTCTAATTAATATGGTGGGGAGTTGCAAATTTAATCCTTTGAATTTTTTTCTCTATAAATTATTACCACAAATAATGTATATATCAATAAGAATTGTATTTACGTGGATGCTGATATAGAGGCCTTGAACTATGGTATTAAATGTCCATCATGTCTCTCCTGGAAAATGTGGAATAAAATAACAAACAGTGTAAGAAAACTAATGCAGTACGTAGGAGCTAGAGTGACAGCAAACTAATGGGTTGTACAGAAATGGATAATACTAGTTAATTAGCAGATTGATTTCATTACCAGGTTTGCAGAACAGCTGCAAAAAGATATTAAATATTCCATTTACAGGGATTATATCTTCCATGTGGAGTTTGACAATAATAATCAAGGGGGCTTATGGTGAATGTTAAATGGTGACAGCTCTAGGTCAAAACTTTAAATAGGACAATCAAATCCTCCTTAGCTGTTCTCTTTGGATGCTCATGTATTCGTTAACTGAGGTCGTTTGCAAAAGTGCACCTTCTCTGCTGCTTTTCCCATGTGTTCAGCAAAAAGCAGGCTTCTTTTCATGTCTTCTTGGGACCAGATTGAAAAAAAAAAAAAAAAGAAAAAGCAAAAGGAAAAAAAAAAGCCAAATAAAACTTTTCTTATGTTCTTTAGCAGTTGTCATCCTGCTCTTCAGATTTGCTCTTTCTTGATTGTGTTGTTTGCCACTGGTAATAGATATAGGCCCTGGTGACTAAAAGGAGTTGGTAAGTGTGGCTGCTCCTCCGAGCTACGTTTTGTGAACTGATGTTTCTGGCATGAACTGGGCATGAAGACTAGTTGAATACGTAATGATGAAAAGACTTGCTTGGATGGCAGAAATTTTCAGAAAAAGAAATCTGCACTTGAGCTCCCATCACAGCGCGGTACCAACTACTAGCTCTGAGACTTCATTTTTCCAGCCTGCACAATCTTCTTCGAGCAAACCCCTTTCCCAGCAATACTGATTGTGAAAATACATTGTAATGTTTAAAATATTAGAATTTTAAAATATATAGATGTTTGATAAATGTTTAAAATATATAGAAGATAGTTTAATATAAAAGGAAATAGGAGGCTAAAGCTGCAGGCAAATGGACAGAAAAGCTGCAGATGTGGTGCTTGGAAGATGTTGGAAAGGGTGGCTTATAGAAAGGCATATGTATGAAACTAGGTGCATCAATTCTCATTTCCTTGCTTTCATGGCTTTGTGTCAAATGAAGTGTATGTAAAAACAGCTTCACAATGGCTTTATTTGTTCACTTGCTATACTTCAGAATGAAGGAACTGCAAATGGAGCATTTCTTGTGCTGTGTTGTAGCATTACAGCTCTTCATGGAGAAGATTACATCAGACAGCAGCAGCAATTTTATGGCAGATAAAAACTTATAAATCAGAGTCTCAGAAATTTTCTTTTATTTCAGGAAAAAAATCAGATTGGAAAAATGCAGTCTGACAAAAAAGGTTATTTTAGTGCAAAATAGTAAGTAATTACATATTGCATATTTTTTCTATTTATAGTGATGTAAAGTATATTTATGAAAGAAACTTTATAACTATTTGAATCATCTCAGTATTTTGCTTATCCATCTTTGCATAAATGTGCCCTTTTTTCTCTTAAATGAATCAGCCATCAGCAACAAACTAGACAGATTATGATGGACATTTCAGTAACAGATGAGTTAGTTTAAAAAAATTAGTTTGAAAGTGTCTCTTCATACTGCTAAAATGCTATGGTTTTTGATGGATTTTTTTAAATGCAAAATTTGAGAAAAGACCTAATTTCTCTCAGAAAGACTATCTATACGTAAGAGGAGATAAAATCATCTAGTTTGGGAATAGAAATCAAATCTTTGTAGGACTAGAAATGCACATTCTAAAACACACTCATTGCTGTGATAGAACTTGGCATTAAGTGTTCTTTAGGATTTTCATCTTTTAGAAATGTGTGTTTACGCAGCTTAAAGCCTGAGATAACTATGAGTTACCTTGTAATACTTCTTTGAGTTGTTTTTCTAGAAGGTAGTATTTTAGTTACATGATCATGGAATGCAATTAAAAAGAAAAGAGTGTAAAAAGTCAAGCAGTAAGGTATTATTTTCTTGAATTACCGATTAAAACAAATTCTCCCCGAATGCTATGAATATGAATGAAGCATTGTTGTCTTCCCTGGAAAGAGAAAACTATGGTTGTTGTTTTCTTTAAAAAATGCAGACATTTTCTTTTAGAGCAATTAGTGATGATGCATGGAGTGAGCTTCTAAGTATTCATGACTAATGTGGATAGACAGGGCTGTCCCTTGCTAATCACAATGAATATTGGCCTGTCCATAAAGAGCAAGGAGTGATGATATCAAAGAGAACAGTCAGCTATTACCAGGGCAAACTCTTGGCCATGAGCTTCTGCAGATGATAATAAGAAAAGACAGAGATGAAATTAAAAGCAGTGTTAACTACCCAGGAGGCAGAAAAACACCCAATCATTTCTTTGCAGTTACTTGTATATTGTACTGCACTGAGATAATCTCTCAGTTTTATTATGTGGAAATGTTTTTATATGGAAGCAGCTCTACCAAGTAAAGTGCGACTCCAGCAACACACAGAGCCATCTCTACTCTGGGAGTGTTTTTTGGTTCGTTGGTTTAGTTTAATTTTGTTTTGCTGAGGTATAAAAGGTTATTATGCCTTCTAGAGCACTTGTTTGAACACACAGGTGTGTGGGGGTTTTTTTTGCCTCCAGGTTAATGAGGTCGAACTCTCTTGTCCTTCTGCACTTCTCAGTAGAACTCAGTTTTTACAAACTGCCCTTTTCTGCACTATAGAAAACCCTGTGAAACTGTGGTTGCATCATCTGAGAACCTGCTCCTTATAGACCTTATGGTGTTATGGACAGCATTAAAGTAAAGAAAATGTTCTTGACCTTTGCAGTGATCTTCAGGAATCCATTTTTGTTTAGGGAATTAATTGCTTGTCTCTGAGGGGAAATCTTTGCAGGCAGGAATTCCTGGAGCATATGTACATCACAGTCCTCCCTGACTATAGCTCGTGCAGATGTGTTTAGCTTGCCATGCAAAAAAACAGTTTTGAGGCTTTACCACTGCACAGACCAAACAGTCTAATCGTGTGCTGAATTTTGTCTTAGCACAGTCACTTTTCTTGGCGGTACCTGAGTTAGCATGTGAATGGCTGCGTCAGGTATGTCTGCGGTACGGATGAATCTAATGGACAGCCTAGAGGCTCCTAGAGGTGCATAAGTGATAATAGAGCCCTAGAAGGAGCTGCATCTTGGTTGACTGCATCTTAGGTGAAAAAGATGTATCTAGTTATTAGATGCTTATTTCTGTTACTAAGTAGCATCTCTAATAAATCTTAAGAACCGAAAAATTCAAGAGTGAAAGTACAAAGTTAAGTTTCACACTCTTTAGAAATATTTGCCATTCAGGAATTAGGTAGAGAGGCTGAAGAAGCCTGTAGAATCTAACATGGAGGTGTAGGAGAAAAGGAGCAGGAGAAGAGGACCCGTTAGGGAAAAGGATAAAACTCTGCTGCCTCTACAGTTTTGCGTTCTTTTAGTTAAACACCATTAAGAGTTTATTTATTGTAAATGACTTACTTCCGTGTTTATCTCACTGTGTACAAGGAAGACTTGGTATTTCTGTGTTGATTTTTGTTTTAACTCTACTATAAGCTCAGGAAAGTGGTGATATTTCCAAATTCTCTTCCATTTCCTCCAATTTTCTTTCTAAAACCGCTCTTGCTTGTCCAGAGTGTTAACTAATGACTGTAAAATCATGGTTAAAAGTTCACTTCTTCCCCACAATATTCTTTCTGTAGCATAATGAAAAACCTTCAGTAACCGTAGTTCTTGGTATCTTGTATGCTTTTAATCTTAAATGCTCAAATGTTTCCACACTTCTTGAAATTTGAAGGTCTTTCCTTTTAAAATTGTCTTTCCTTTTTTTTCTTCCTTTGTAAGTACTGATTTCTTCCATTCTCAATGATTCCCTTGAGTGTCCCAAATAGCCCAAATTTGATTCCCTTGTTAGTATGTGTATTAGAAAATGTGGTGGGCAAACGGCTGGTGAAGTTATCTAGGGTTTGTTATGAGCAAGTTGAGTCCCCTGGCTTGAATGCCGTCAGACTCCAAATCATTAGCACCATCATTCCTCGCATACCTTTAAGGGAAAGATGTTTCTGCTAAGAGGTAGGGGTAGTATAATTGTAATTTGGAAAATGTATTTTTAATGGTGGCTTGGATAAGCATCTTATCATACCTTAAACAGAATTAAGCAATGAATATTGTTTTTCTCTTCCTCTCTCTCTCTCTCTCGTTACTCTGCAACTCACAGAGGCTGTTACTTAAGAAAGAAGGAAAAAAAAAGCTTAAAGAGTAGCTATCACTGAAGCATGGTTACCTTCTAGTGAACTTGAATTAAGTTTGCCTTTTAGACAAGCTGTCAAAACTGTATTGGAGTTGAACTGCATTTTCTTTCCTGTTGTCAATGAGATACATAAAAGAAGGAATAGGTTTTTTGTTCTTTGGATTTAATTAAGACAGAACAATTCACTACTGAATCTAGGATTTTTCTGTTAAAATATATGCTTTTCTTGTTGCAAGGAATATGTGAAATTACTTTAAGCATTGTAATTATAGTTCATGGATTTTTAATTAGTTCTTGCATATACATTTCTAAAATACCTGAGAAATGATTAGTGGTTAATTATGACCTCTTAGAAGCCTTTACATTAGCTTACCTGCATTAGATTTGTTTAGCCAGGGGCAAGCCTCTTAGCTCTTCCGTGCTTCAGTTTTTCATCTGTATAATGAGAGTGCTAAATGTCTTTAAACTCCAAGCCTCTGCTCCTGTGGCAAAGAGGTGTTATGTGAGAGGTGGTGATACTGGAGCAACGAGATGAAGAGAAGAGACAAGAACCTAGGCTATGTCATTGCAAGGTCATTCTTTTATCCCGAAAAAATTATTTTGCAAAAAGTAAAGATTAAAAGTGAATCTGTGAACTCCAGTAGCATCTTAGATGTGGGATTCAGGATTTTATCCACACATGCAGAACGCTGTCACTTTTTTTTAACCAGTCTTTCTATGAAGCTGTAAATTTATGTGACTTAGTTGTGAATGTTAAAATAATAATGGGATCAGACAACCTCCTTTTTTTGGGCGACGTTTTTGGAGAATAGTTGTTTTCTTAAATGAAGTTCATTACAAGTGAGTGGTTTGCCAGGAGTTGTCTTCCTCTGGCTAACGCGAGCCGTACGCGTAGGAAGCCAGCAGCGCATCTCTAACCTCTTTGACCCTCACCAGTTACTAAACCAGTGTAGCTTCTCCAGGCTATCTTATCCTTTCATTTTGATTTAAGCCCGTAATGTCACTGACATATGTCTACATATCATGTTATTTGAGAGAAAGCATTTTTAGACAAAAAAGATGTTTTGCTGTGGCTTAGGGACTGTGCCTGTGTTTCAGAAGAACGTTTTCTCCTGTTTTGAGCAACCTCTCTAGGATTTTGCCACTAACTCATGCATTTGACTGGAATTTTTACGATATCCTTGTTTTGGTTCTCAGATGTAAGAAATCTGCTGAGGCTAAGAAATTTTTACTACGACCAGTCTCAAAGCTTTCTTTTTTTATTGCTCATGTTTTTTTTTCAGTTACTCAGAAAATGATGAAAAGTATAGACATCACAAGCCAAACTTAGAAAAGCATGGACTGGGGACCTGAAACGAGCTGAAATTGGAGCGTGCAGGAGAGAAAAGGGCTGCTGAATATTGCTCCTGTTCTGCTGGTCTCCCGTGAGGAAATCCAGCAGCTCCCCTGCCTCCTGCTAGATAGGGCCATATCCGCAGCAATTCCCGCGCGCTGGAGGCGAGCGACGCTCCAGCAGCACCGCTCGCCCTTTATCAGACTGCCACTTGCCGGGACTGTGCAGGGATGGAGCAGGCTCCTTATCTCCTCGCGGGGAGGATGGCGGAGGAAGCTCTGGAGAGGGAGGAAGCTGTGCCCCTGCGAGCCTCATGTAGATAAGAGGGAAATCTGCACTCAGGTGGGAGGCGTGAGGAGAGTTAGTCCCGCTTTGTGGTACTTTTTGTTCCTTTCTGTAGCCTTTCAGACCTGATAACTCTGCTGAGGCGTCTGCAGGGAAGGAGGTGGCCTCTGAGAAAGATGTTACTGGGGCAAGCAATTACAGACGTGGGAAATGAAAGTCTGCCAGGATGCAGCCAGCCCGAGCTGCTGGAGAGTGTCGGGGAGCGAATGAATAAGAGTCTTGTCTGCTTTGCTTTCCCTTCCCACCCCCTCCTTATCAGGCTGTGCGAACATCAAGAGGGGGAAGCCGCAGAAAGGGAATGTGTCCATGTTTCTGTCATGGAAAATCTGGTATAAGCCAATCAAAGTAGAATAAAATAAATGCAAGAGCTGACAGAGTCTTTAGAAGACTGCAGTTTTAAATGATGGACTGGTATACCTGCTTATTTGGGACTGGCTTTTTCCATGTCCTAATTAAAAAAAAATCCCAATTTACATGGTTTGATGGCAGCGATGACTTTGCAGCTGTTATAAGATGGTAGCTATCGCTTCATCTGAAACGCGGCACACAGAGAGCTGCATATAAATGGTGCTGCACCAGCTCGCATTCAATGAAAGCCAGCGTTCCCCAACATCAAGGCCTGATTCCAGGTTTTTGCGAGACAGCTGGCTCCAATCAGAGTGGCAATTTGTTACCTATTAGTAAAGTCATCTTGCTGATGGCTGTCCTATAAACAGAGCTTATCTGATTCTCCTTCAGAAATAACAGTTATTGCTATCTCCTTTATTGATAATCCAATATACAGTGGCAGCAGCCACATGTTGGTTGGAGAACAGCTCTTTGTGACATTTTTGATCACTTCTGCTAATTGTAGCTATAAGAAAGAAGCTGATGCTGTGCTGAAATTGGAGATACAGCATGAAGTGAGCACATTTTATACCAGGTCTGAATTTATTTTCAATAATATTGTAGTGCTAGTGTACATAAAAACGCTAGCAAGATTAAAATGACAAAGAAATTTCTTTTTTGGTCTTTCCAAAGTAATGTTAAATCTGAAAACCTGGAAAGTAAAGGCTTGCCTAGCAGAACTTTGGTTATGAGCTAAAAAGAGAGTGGAAGCAACTCAACACAGGTTCATGAAGAATTTCAAAGCAAACAGGGAGAGGCATAAATGATGGGTAAAGAACAGTCCTAAATTACTGTGAGGTTGAAAACACAGCAATATTTTTCTTGTGTGAGCATACAAAAGGGTTGTATATGTAGGCTACTTTCCAAACTGCCTAGCTGTTGTGGGGAAGTGGAAGTTGTAGCTGCTTATTGATTCTGTGAAAGAAGCAAGAACAGGCATGGATTAATAATCTGTACCAAGTCTGCAGTAAGGGTTTATCCTCCAGTTTTGTTGATAAATTGCCTTACTCAGGGCATGTTTATGAGCAAGTTCTCTATGGCACTGAACTCTTGCCAGAATCAAGATCTGGTGTATGGAACTGACAGGGCATCTTAATTTACAGCTGAACTGTCTTGTAAAAGCATGCTGCACTTCTGAGTAGTAAGTCAATCTCTTCTCCAATGGTCTGAGAATTTGTATAGACCAAGAGCAAGTAAGAAAATAAGTGTTTTTTCTTCTTTTTTTTTCACCCTTATTTTAAATAAGAATTTAACCCAGAGTGTGAAGTTTTCAAAATAATTTCATTAATGAGAAATATTTCTCCTTTGCTGCTTGGTGCCCAGTTTTGCAAAAGTACACCTGTGCTATGGGTGGTTTATGGAACAGGCTCAGCAATGTGGTGTGCCAGGCAGTCCTGATCATACAGTTTCCAATTGGAAAAGAAGTACTGGAGTGCCCTGTGTAACTTTTTGGGTTCTTTCCTTTAATTCTTCTTGCAGCGGAGATAGGAGCATAAGAGTAAGAGGGCTTATCTGCCTGTTGGTTACAGAGCAGTTACTCATCTGGGGCACCTTCATGGATTCAGGACCTGGAAAATGTGCTTGGGCTGTATGGCACAGCCATAGCCTTTGGCACTTGAAGGTGGCATATGTGGTATTTAAGTTTCTATATTTATGAATGACAGCTATAAAAGCCCTAACCTCTTAAGTTTATACCTAGAAAGTGGGAAGTGCAGAGTCCCGACTCTAGTGTATTTTATCAAAAATGGGATTAGTGGTCTTAGAATAGACTAGAATTCCAGCTGCTCTACCATGTAAATGTTGTCTTCATTAACTAACCTGATTTGTCGTTGTCTGTCCTTGTGATTCATAAATTATTTCTAGTACAAGTTAAAAAAAGAGATAGAGATTAGAGTGGGGGCAGATCTGGCCTGAGGGATGTGTAGATTTGGATCTCCATCAGCTAAGAAAGGTTGAAGAATCACTGGATCTTTGCGGAGTGCTCTAATTGCTAACATATAATATTAAAAGGAGGTGGAGGAAGACCACAAAGTCTTAGGAATGAGCAAGGGAAACATAATATTACTGTGCTGTGTTGCAATGAGGCAGCTATTATTTCATGCATTTCTTAAGGACATTCAGGACATCAGAGAGGCAGGATTTCCTTCACAGAAGCCATACTGAGTCTTTGCTGACCCCAAGTTGATCGAGCTCTGCTGGCCTTTCTGCTACAAGGACTATGCCAAGTGCGGGAGTCTGCTCAGATCACAAATCTGAGGCATTGACTGAGCTTCGCTGCTATAGCCTTATATTCTCAAATGCCCCTTTTACACCTTTGTTGCTAAGTGGTCCCACTGATTCCCTGGTTGGCTTCTTTCTTTTGTTGTATTTAATAAATGTTTCACTAGGGATTTGAACATGGTTTGCAAGGCACTTCTCCGTTTTGTTTCAAGCCTTCTTAATTTCCAGTTGCTGTTTGACCTCTCTTGTCTTATGGGCTTTTGTGTTGTTCTCATTTGGGTTCACTTTCCATTTCTCAAATGCTGTATCTCTGTAATTTTCCTATTGAAGCATACTTGGGTTTTATTCTGCTTGCAAGATTTGCTTATCTCATTTGCAAGAAATTTTTAGGCAAGCTCTAAGGTTTATGCGGTATAGCTTGATTTGGCAGGTCATGAAGATCTTTATTTAATGTGCATTCTTGATCAGCTTAAGTGATACCGAAGTCATTTACAGACTAGTTTTTCTTTTGCTCAGCTCAGTTTAAATCTGGAATCATGATCTGTATTTGAGATCCAACAGTTACCTTTCTATAAAGTGTTTCTCAAGAGCTATCCTCAAAGGCTAGTCTGGAATTCCATCCAGTCACTTACAAGATCTTACTGTGTTGAATACTTTACTTATGTGATTACTGCAAGTCTTACCCTCTTGTGGATTCAGATCAGGACTTCTCTGTTTTTCACTTGAGCTGACATTTGTTAAATAATAACTTAAAATGTATTTTATCATCCATGCATGAGATGGCTGTAGGTTCATTTAATCATTGTAGGAAAAAATAAATACTTTGGAATAGATTTTTTTGTTGTTGCTGTTATTGTTCAAAGGTCAGGTATTTTTAGCTGACAAATGATAAGATTTAAGCTTGTTCCACTTCTATAGTGCTGAGTCTATATATTTCAATATTGCAAAAGTTTTCCTTATACAAAATCCTAGACCTACTGAAGTTGAGAGTTTTGACAAGAGGGTGAAGAATTTTAGCTTTTTCCTATAACTTTTCTTCAGGATGATGTAGTTTGCTTTTTAATTCACCTTCATATTGCATATGACAAATATTCTTCTCTGTGCTTATCTTGTTTACTTCGGCCTACTCTCTGGTAATAATTTTAAATGTGTGTTCCACTGCTTATTGTACATATATCCCATTAGAGTTAAGTTTAAATTTCTAAAACTAAGAATTTCTCCTGCAAAGTAGATGCCAGCTTATATTTCATCTTATTCTATAGATTTCCCATTTATTTTGTTTCTATTACCTTGTGCTTTCTGCTCTTTTCCCAAATACTAACTATACTATACATTTTTCCTGAATTGGTATGAGATTGTTTATTGGAAAATGTAGCAGAAAATTGTCATTGCTTTTAGAACATATTTTTTATTTACACAGATGCTTCTGTCATCACAAAGCTCTCATTTTGCCTTGTCCCAGCAACTTAGGCTTTTCTACGGAGTCGTCTGAATACATAGGCAGAAAATACAACATTGAAATACCAGTGCATAAAATTACTAAGTTTCGCAAACAATCCACCAGAGAGGCATCAGGTTATATATTTACGTTAGCTCTACCTCCATTATTTCTGCACTTCCTTGCAACAGTAATAAAATGTGTTCACTGGGCTTTTTGTATGCAATAAGAATGGTAATTTACTCTGGAGGAAGAGCTAGTTCATAACTCAATAGAACTGACTGGGCTCAGAAGTTATTTAGTTCTGCTCCTCGTGATAAAATCTGGACACGAAGCTGTTTATTATGGTTTGCCTGCCCTCTCAGCCCTGTAAGTTGATTCAGAGCTAAACAATTAAAGTGGCAAATTGATTTGTTTACGATGCAAATCTGTCCTAGATTGGAAATAATGCAAAAGGCATAACCAATTACATGTTTCATAGTTTAGGTTAGGCTGAAATGAAGCAGATTTGGCTGATGCGAGCTCGGGGATGCTGTACGGTTACCGCTTCACAGCTGCCTTGTAGTTCTCAGTGGCTGCAAAGAATCTAACACTGCTGTCCCCAGAGCTGCACATGCTGCAAGAAAACACACCTGCTTCACCTTGGCTATTACCACAGCGGAGTAGTAGAAGGACTTCTTTGCACATAATTCTTTTTTTTTTTTAGGACAGTGGCTGGGGAGGCATAAATCTGAGATGAATGTTCTCTGTGCGTGCATAAGCTTGCAATTTTGTTTAACCGGAGAAAAATGTGACAAAGTATGGGAAAAATAGATATATTACTGTAGCGTACTAAGTGGGGAGTTTAGCTGTTGGAGAGACATGGTGCCCTCCAACGGGCAGAGAGCAGCCTTAGTGCAGTGTGGTTGTCGCTCATTCGTCGGTGTTGCTCCTTTTGGAGGCTAAGCTTCAGGAATGCGCTGTACTAAGGGCTTTATATCTGCCCATGGCAAGAGATGTATTATAGATTTCTCCCTATAGAATGGGCTTGGAGGCCTTAAGGTGAAGCTGATTTATAGATAAGCCAGAAATTAGTTTACATAAGAGTCATTAAGTGTTTTTTTCTTTTTCTTCTAATACGCCCTCTATGGGCTTGTACCCATTTTCAGGAGTTTGACTTCAGTTCCAAATTTTCCTGCAACTTTATTTTTCCCCTCTCTTGTTACATGTTTATTCTAATCCTAGAGAATAACATATAGATGCAAAGGGCAGTACTTTGCCAACTTATCTCATGGTGCAGAATTGTTATCACTAGCGCAAGGCAACGATCCCTCTTCTTGACCATCGGACTCAGTGCCAGGGTCTAGTCTAGAGCAGTGGTAAGTGGGGTCTGTTTTATCAGGAGACAGCTCGCTGGCAGCCAGCAGGTGCACCTCATTTTGGAAAGGTTATGGCCATGGTTGGAGGCTACGCTTGCGCATCGGTTCTTCAGAAACGAGGGCTGAGGTTCTAGGAACACAGCTTACCGAGCAGTGCTGCTTTTGGAAAAAAAAACAAACAAACAAAACACAAGTATACAAGTAACCTCTTTCAAATGGGTGCTCTGGAAGATGTGAAGTGAGACATAGTTGTTATCTTCTAAGCTGCTACAGGAAAATGACTCAAAATTAAGTGTTTGCTGCCGCTTCTCTATTGCCACTTGGATCGGTTCTTAAAATAATTTTGGAGAACCTAATGAATTATATAACATGAAAAATTCAGTGCAACCTAAGAGAATCTAAAACATTTGACTGCTATCATTTTGTGTGAAAGCATGGATCAATTTGAAAGAATCATTTCCTTTTGTATTAGAGTGACACATCTTTGATACTGGTCTTGGATTTCCTATGCAAATAATGCTGCTGGAGAACATGTTAGAAACTTCTCTTTTTGAATCATCTTCAAAGTAATGTGGGATCAAAGTGTCAAGACTGTAGATGAAAACTCACATATATAAATAAATAAAAATGCTTATGCATGTATTTTAATCAAGGGTTCAAGGGAAGCTTATAAACACTGTCTTCATGATTTCATTACAGTCAATGCAAATATTTTAAATCAGTGTTCATATCTCATTATTGTGAGGGCAGTTAATTATTAGAACTGGAAGATACTTCGCTTTATGTTAAAATAAATGCTGGCAAATTTTACAGTAACTCTTACTATTAATAGCTCTTCCCTTAAATCTGAAACTGTCAAACCTGTTGATTGGAAGAATAGCTATTGCAGTTGAAAAGATATAAAAACTTTCCCTTCATCATCATCATCATCTTGTTTGTATAATCTGTAGTGGTGTCGATAAAATGGATTACAGATGAGAGCTCCAATTTCCATGGTTACATTGGCTGTCCAGAGTATTGACACTTCAGACTTCTTATACAAGAACGTCTAAGTATTTTCTGTTAGCAAATGCGCTTGTCTAAAAGGTTTCAGATATTAAATTCTACTAGTTATTGTATATTCTACCAGCTCAATACCTGATTATACTAAGGCATTTAGAGACTTCATGTTTGTCTGTGGTGGATGCCTGAATCAGATTTACCAGAAAACGTTCAACATTTCAGCATATTAGCAAAGCACGCCACTCATGTGCTTTCTGTATTTTCACAGTAGCTCATGTTCCTGTAACTGTCAATATTTCCATCTGAGTTTATGTATCAAATACATTGTAGTTGTGGATCATTTAGAGCAAATTTGTAGGAAATCTATTTTGGGTAATCTAAATGGGAAACTCACCCATTTCCTAGATACTTTTTACTCCCACTAATAGGAGAGTTAAAATGACAATAATTCAGATGAACAATAGTAAATTAGAAAATGAATATCCTCTCAATATTTGCTACCCATTTTGTTTTTACAAAATGTGTTATTATTAAAGCATACTCTCTAAATACAATTAATAATTCAGTTACCATTAATGCTTAATAATAGCCTGCATTTGTATTACTTATTCTTCTATTAATGATTTTTATGATCTACTTAGTTCTACTTAACTTTGCTGTTCCAACCTATTTTTGTTACTCTTCTAACCTGACATTTATTCTTATTTCATTACTTATTTTACTTAATGTACCAGTGTATCCAATCCACTCTAAATTTCAATTGGAATTGAGATATAATGGAAAAGCATTTTGTATTTGTTTTCATATAAAATGACCAAGGATTTGGGAATTTGGACAAGATAAGGGCTCTGACTGATAGAATGATTTTTTCTGTAGGTATTAAAACTGCTGCAATATAAATGTCTTTCAATGTGTACTTGACTTATAACAACCCCTCAAATATTCCTAGCAGTTAGGACAGTCATTTAATCAGTCATTAAATGTGGATGTGCTGTTGATAAGAAAATAATTTAAGGTAGTGTTTAGCTAAGGCTTAAGCAAATTGATTTGTCTGGTTTGGATTGTGAACATGTCCATAAGGAAATGGAAAAATACCAGTGGTGGTCACTGAATGCTTAAAGATCTGGCAGGGTGCACTGCTCAGAGCCAGAACGGAGCATCCCTTTTCTCTCCTCTCTGAGGCTGGTGCTTCCTCACTGCTAAATATACTATTGCATTATATGGCTTAAGGCTTCTCATCTCTTTAGATAGCTAAGATTCAGATGACCAAAATTTCCATGCAAGTAACAGAAGGAGGTAGGACATAGCTTCAAAGAGTGCAGGTAGGAAATATGAAAGACAGGCATGTAATTGAATTTTAGTCTGTAGGCTGTCTGGTGCTCCAGAAAAGCTCTCTTCTTAGGGAGATATATTTACTTTTTGTATGTCAGAACAAATATTTATTCCTTTCTACCACTAATGACAGCTCACCATCCGTGATACAGGTTTTTTTCCATAGTTCTGCCCCAAATCAAGCCATTGACATGTATAGTATTTAAAGAAACAATTCTTCACTTAAAAAAAAAAAAAAAAGAAAAAAGAAAAAAAAATGAAAAAACATTAGCATGAGGTGAACCAGCTTGCAACTTATTTTGCTGAGAGTTTTCTGCTGTGTTGCTGAGCTCCATTGGTTCATGGAGGTATCTGAGCATGGATACTGTTGTAAATCCAATGGTGGCAGCATGTCATTGGAAGGAGGGACTGAAAGGTGCAGAAACAGGGCTTCTTCCCACTGGTCATCTGGTTGAAACTGCTGCCTAAAAGGACCACCTGTGGATCAGTGCAAGGTTAAATGTCAAATAAAAGCAAGCTGCTGTCTCAGTATCTAACGGGCTATAAACATGTGCATGAGATAGCAGAGAGAGATGGACAAGAAATTGCAATTAAAGGAGGGGACAGTGCTGCCTGGTGAAGTAGGTGCTGGTCTCAACGTGCAGTGACTTGACTATTGGCACACTTTTGTAGGCATTTTGGCAAAAGTGAGTTTAGAGGAGAATAAGGAGGTAACTTGGCTCACAATTACAAAGAAACTTTTCACAGTGATGGAGTATAAGGCAGAAGCAAGAAAAGTGATGGGTCAGTGTTAGCCCTAAGTTGGTTAGAAATTAAGGGATCTGTTTTAATATAGTGAGTTTCAAAATTTGGTTGAACATAGCGACTGTTGTTGTTCAGATATCCACTGTAATGTTTTCTTTTATACTGGAGACTAGTGTGTGCATAGGCAAGTGCTTTTGAGTCGCTTTGCCATAAAATTATGTATATAGATGCTCTAATACTGTGTTGTGAAGGAGAATAAAAAAGAACAAAATGAACTCATCCTAGGGCTAATAATGAACTTATTTTTCTCCACTATCTTGCTATCTTTAACATCACCTGTTCATTCAAATTTAGGTTGGTCTCTTGGACCTTGTACATTCAAAATGTTTGAAAGACATTTCTAGTACTCTGCATCTGATATCCAGCTAGGATAAACTGGTCTAGGACCACTTGAGGTCACTGTCAATAGTTTAGAATAATTGCCTTTGGAGAGAGAGTTACGGGTTGTTAATAAGAAATCGAAGAGAAGTTGCTCTCAGCAGCATTACCATCTAACTGAAGCAGACTGTAATCTCTGCATTTTCAAACTCCAAAGAGAGGGCAAAAGTCTAAACTAGATGTTTACTTAAAATAACAAAACTATTGTTTTAGATTTTGTTCTAGATTCATGATGCCTCATTCCTTTTTAGCATCCTCAGCTTGGTCTCTCTGGCTTTCTTATTTAAAATGTGGTAGGATAGCTTAACTAACCTCTCCTGAATGACCCAGCAGCATTTCAGTGATGCATTGTGCCCAATCCTGCCATTTTATCCTCGGGCAAGGGAAGTAACGAACCCATGAAGAAGGGCTTGATGTGAAGAGGTGGTGATGCTGCTTGTAATCTGGCTGCAGCTTTGTAAAGGTGCGTCTGTCCTAAGGCGCTCGGCGTGTGAGCGAGCGGCACTGCAGGCGACACAGTTCGGTGCTCGGGTCAGTCTCAGCCTGCTGAGTTTGTGGCAAACAGCAGGAAGGGGCACCCGGGTGACTGGTGCTCTCTGCCGTGTGAGTTAAGTGTTTGCTAGAGGAAAGTATCAATTGCTGCGTCCTTTTGGATCAGGTTGACTGCTCTTCCCCTCCTGTCCGAGCTGTGTGATGGAACCATGTCAGGGAAATGGGCAACTTTTCTGAACTTTGCTTTAGTTTCGATGGCTGGAGGCTGTGCTGCCTGCATGTCTTGCTCCTTGGTGATAGTTCATATTTGTAAAGCAACCTCAGTCAGAACCTCAAGGATGTTTCCTTGATGACTTTCGAATCTGTCTTTAACATATGATGTTTTTTTGACAGGCTCCAACAATATTTTCTGGATTCAGAAGAGATCCCTTTTGTCAGCAGACAAGTTCAATAATGTTCTAGTAAGTTGGACTTCCCTTAAAAATGCCACTATTTGAAATTAGTTTTGCTTTACACCAAAAAAAAATGACATCCCTTCACAACCATAAATATAAGGCTGAAGAGATAACTTGGGGAAGGAGAAAAGTTCTGAGAACTCCACCTTTTTTCATCCTGAATAGTAGGACAATTATTACAGTATGCTGCATTTCTTTAACTGAAATTCAGTAGACAGTAACTGAGGACTGATTGCAAAACAGATTTTGTCATCTATTGGCCATTGCTTTTGTATTTTACCATCTGTGCATGTGGTTGGACGTCTGAAATGCTTAGTCATACTGCGGTATGATGTAAATCCACATCCATGTTTTGAATACCCGCTGATTGTATATGTCCAGGCGTATACTGAAGTTCATCTTGCTATGTCATGCTGTCATTCTCTTAGCCAAGTAAGCATGCAGAAATGTGTTTATAATCAAACATATCAGAAAGTTGCTCAGCAGTCTCTTTCATGCAAATTTTGGAGCATCCAGAAGCTCAGCATGGTTGGACTTCCAGTAGTCTAAAACATGACCAGCAACATCATGCTCCCCTTGCTCCTTTTTCTTTTCTTTTCTCTTTTCTTGTTACTTTTTTTTTAAATTGGTATTACTTTGACACATAAAATTGCCTTGCTATGACAAATTTCTTTTTTATTATGTTAATATTAGTCTACTTGAGTTATTTTCCTCTCTATTCTCTGCTTCTGATAGAAAAGTTTGCATACAGTATTTAAAGTGAGTACTAAATGCATGTAGAGAGCAACTTATTTTTCTAAAATGTATTTTTTCCAACAGAGTGTGTTGGCATGCAGTGCTCTCACCTGTCTATGCTTTTATGTATAAATAAAAATATTATATGAGCAATTTAACTAGTTAAGTTTAATGTGTTTGTGACAGGCTCGTGGTACCCGGAGCTTTGGATCATGCCTGTTTATTACTTTGCTATATAGTGAACACCCCAAAGAAGGGTAATAAGGCTTTTAAGCTAAAAGCTGTATTTTATTAGGATGGAAACTAGAAAGAAATAGCTTTCCTAAAACCAGAAAACTCTTGAGGATGATGAAAAAGAGAGTAGGAGTAAAAGGGTTTTATAAACAGCTCACTCCCTTTCCACTCTCTTCTTGCAAGTCTAAAGACCTACCTGTTGCTCCTCTTGTCCAGAGCAGTTCGCTGCTCAGTATAAAGCACAAATTAAGAGCACATAGGTCCAGTAAAAAGCCAGTCATGGAGTCACAATTTTTGAATGAAAATTAAAGATTTTTTAGGCAGAAGATAAGTTGGTCTTTATTAGTTGGCTGCAAGCTGCAAGTACAGTGGTCAAGGTTCTCTGTATTGACTGAAGGAGCTTGTCTGAGCCCTGCTCAGAGTTGTACTGAGCTAGAGTGTAATTTAAGGCACCTGCCTGTGCTATTTTTCAGGTGTCCTCATCAGCAAGTGGAGAAGGACTGCAAAGGGAATGCAGATGCTCTGCTCCCCATTAGCTTTGATGTGCAACCCTGTTCCTGCTGCTGCCGCTTACCAGCTCTAACCTCGCAGGGAAGGTTACTTCTCCTTGGGAGTTACTGCTAGAAGAGGGAACTGGAGCCTTTGATGTTAGTAATTCAGTTTTATTTTGCGCTTCCTTATTTTTATAATGTATGCTTGAACTCAGCCTCTCAGTAAATGCTTGCAGATAACAATCTTTCTTATTTAAAAGGAAATTCTAAAGCTTGTGGAGACTGCTGAGGATACACTCAGAAGGGTGCCAGTTTTAAAGCACTTAGTAGTGGCAGGCTGTAAAGGGTTTACAATACAGCAGCCAGAAGAAACTCCTTAGAAGAGAGTCACCCTGGGCTATAGAGTCATGGAGGCTGGGGCTGAACTCGAGGGTTGTTGTAGGGTCTAATCTCTCCGTTATGGTCTCCAGGGCAGTAAAAGTAAATTATTTCAAAGGCATTTTTTAGAAAACAAACAAAAGCAATGCTAAATTAAAATATAGAGGTTCAAAATACTAAATAGATTTGGTGGTGAGAGGATCCTTTTTGTAATGTAAAATTTATTTCAAAGTTGCAGACGTTTGTCTTTTAACCTTGCCTTCAGAGAGATCGGGCTTGAACTCCTCTGTTCTTTTCTCCCTTATGTGCCTTATTTCTTTCTCCATGATGTCTTTTCTGCTTGAAAGTTCTTATATGAGCTCTGTACAGCAATAACTTTTTTTTTCTCTAAGCCCTAGAATCAAAATGAATCTGAAAGGTACCTGATTCTATACAATTTTTAAAAAATGCTTAAAAAAAAAAAAAAGGAACAATCATTCTGTGAACCACTGATATACTAACTGGTAGATCTTGTCCTCATGCCCAGTCTGTTCCATTTTCCCTTTTATTAATGCTGCTTCCCCTGTAGTCTATGGATTTTTTTTTTTTTTTAACTCTTGCCATAACTAGAAAAAGGCTAGATTGTTGCTTGATCCATGAGTGTTGGTACTGATTTTGGCTTTCAAGTTCTCCTCGGAAGAAATGAGATCCAGAAAGAACAGAAAGGAGATCCAATAAGAAAAGAAAGCAGGGAATGGAGAAGACTTTCTCTTCCAGTCCTCAAGCTGTTTAACTGTGAGTGTTGAAGACTACTGCAGCTCAGGTCTTGCTACATTTATATTAGATAGAATTACCATACAAACCTGAACCACTAAGCTGCTGCTTTTCCATTAGCATGGCTTGCTTTGAAGAGAATCAGTTGAGCCCAGCTGAGAGGCTTTTGAGTCTTCAGCCCCTGTTAACCAGTTGTACATTGCTCTTAATATAGTTGTGGCCCAGCCATTTCAAGGAATGAGCTTCTCTAATGCCTTCACTGCTAAGAAAACGTTTATTTTTACTTCAGGGGAAGGAACATTTGTGAACTATGATAATATAAAAAGTACTGAAAACAGTGAAAGTTAATTTACTGCTATCCAAAAAGTCCCTCCTCAATTGGATATAATTGTATAGGATGAGTTAATCTTCTGGAAACTGGATGTTCAGCATGAGGAAACTTTGGCTGATTATTAATTTATGAAGGGGCATGTCTGTGTGACTTGACTAACTGAAGTAGGGAGCAGACAGAGAACTTGCAAATGGGGAAGAAATACTTTATGCAACCTGAGCAGGCACAGGTGGTGCTCTTCTGAGAAAGATTTTTGGAGAGCATGATGAATGAAGGAGCACTGATGCTATCAGAAAGCAAGCTTGATCTCGCCTATGTTTAAAGAAGCAGAATGTGATATATGCTTGTAAATAAATATTTTGTACCAGCACTCTATAGCTTAAATATCAGTTGCTGCTTCTGACTGATGTGAACCACAAGACCTTGAATTTTGGATTCGAATACGAAATAATTACTCTGCATAGAATTAACTTTGTAGAAGTAGTAAAAATTGTTTGCTCTTCATGTTGATCTTTAGAAGTTCTGTCTTGTCACCTTGCGGCAACTCTACCTCCTCTTCAGTCTCCTGAAACCTGGCCCCTGGGACAGAAGTCATTGAGGGAGCCTGGAAAGGTGCTTGGATGGTTCTTTAAAAGACTTCATTTCTGTGGATCGGCTGAATTTTTTTTTTTAAATGTCAGATTTCAGAAGCAGCTGGCTAATACCTTCCTGAGTTACTTTACGATAGGAACCTTTCAACACTTTCTGGGATATGGTGCAATGCTTGTCTCTGATTTATAGAGATGAAATATTTATTGAATACTTGTGTCCATTATAAGAGAACGTAGTGTTGCTTCCATACATAAGCAGATAAATGTTGTCATTGTTTTTTAACACCAGATTAATTTTTTTTCAATTGTACATAGCCAGAAAATAGTTCTAAAATCTGCCTTCCAAACGCTACTTTTTTTTCTATATTATGTTTTGTGGAGGAGTAAGAGAATGGACTTTTCTGGGTTAAAGCAGAGATTTGCAAAAGGAGACAGTTTGGCACTTAAAATAGAGACATATGGAAGTATGAGAGGCAGAGGGTAGATATGTCTGTGGTTCCTATTTGCTGTGCATCATTTTTATTGGCATGGCTTGGAACGCATTAGTAATCAAAGCTATCTGTGATTTTAGAGAAATAAATACGGGACAAACATTTTCTCTTTGGAATATGCATGTGTGTGTGTGTATATATGATCACTTGATATTTTTGCATCCTGACTTATCCTGACACCAGCATTTTTAATTTCCTTGTGGAAAAAAAAATGCTGCTGGTCAATGCTCTCGCTCACTGATTTCGGGACCAGACCTTAAATTACGTTTTTTGGCTTTTAAGGCTCTCCACCTCCAGTTCTGGACTGCAACATTTTAACATTTTGCAGGAAGATTAGATATGTGTCAGTCTAACCTATTCTTTTTTTTTCAGTTCCACTGACAAGCATAGCATTATTTCATTAAAAACATGTCATAAGGACATCAATGCTTTCAAGCACTCTGGCTCATCTTAGATGAGTGATTTCTGTGTTGGCAGACAGGTTACAGATTTGCACTGGGTTTGCTCTGCAGCAATACAAATAATAATACTCGTAATAGAACTTGTCTACTCATTAGTTAGACATTAAGTGTTTTTGAAGTTAGGCCTTATATCTGTGTAGGAGTCGCTTACGATCCTTTCTATACCATTAAAGGACAAATTCATAACACTATATATTTCCTTTTTTTTTTCTTTAGTAAATTGTGAGGCTAAAGCCTGGTTACTAAAATGAATGTAGGATGGCAAGTTATGTCTGTGATTTTTTTTTTTTTTTTCTTCTTTAACTCTGATGATAAAACTGACAAAATCTCAGTAAACCAGCAGTTCTGAATTTTGTCCCTCTTGTTATTTATAACTCCACTTTTTACCTCTTTATTAATGTTATTTTCTCTGCTCTGCAGTGTCTTGCAATGAGCTGGAGTAATAAATTATCTCAGAGAGCATCTATGGTCATGAATAATCTTTTTTCCTCTAAACTTTGCACAAAAGTGTTATAAAAATATGACAGCTGTCTTAGGCCATGTCTTCTGGCACTTCTGTGCAGTGACATGTGAAGTGAAAAGATTTTACCCCATTTTCAATGACCAGCCAGGCTGTACCAGGTGGTGGTTGCAGTTGGCCTTCAACGGCACCTACTGCCGTCACTTCCTTTGGATGGGACCTCCTGCCTGGACTGTGTCACGTAATGAACTGCGAAGGAAGGTTGCAATGGGCAGTCTGCAGATGGCTGTGGTGTCCAGCAGAGGCCCATTTAGTTTGTTAATACGAGTGATATACCCTCCACACAAAAAGCAGTGTAGGTATTTTCCTGGTGGTCTGACACTCACTGAATATGGAAATTCATGCACAGAGTGTCAGATGCATGAGCAGGTTAATAAAAGATAGTATTGCACACTTTAACAGTTTAGCCTCACTCCAGGCTTTAGGAATATCTTTACATATTTAAAATATTTAATGTTGAGCTAGTGAATGCATCTGCAGTAATTTAGCTAAGCACTTCAGCGTGTAACACTTGCAAAGCACTTAAGCACTTTGACAACTTTCACAGCAGCATCTTTGGAAATACTATTTTAAATAATATGGAACTTTTAAGACTTAATTTCTCAATGGCTTTTCATGTCTTTAATTTTAAGTATGGGAGACGATTGAATCAAAGCAATGCTTTGGGGCAATACTCCTTCCTGATGGTGTGGCTTGCTGATGATGCTGACACTGCTCTAGGTAGTCCCTGTGCAACACCCTGACCTCTGCTGCAAGTATCAGACAGGGGTGAAATATTTATTCTACTTAATGTATGGAGTATTATTTCATTAACATTAATTATCTCATTCAGCCATGCTTTATGTGTGGGTATATATGTGTGTGTGTATATATATATATATTGTTACAAACAAAAGTAATGGAAAACATGAAATTTCATCTTGCAAGTATCTTCTGAAAGGGCCTTTTTCATTTTTATTCCATCTTTTACATTTTTCAAGCAAAGTGGAAAAAAAACTATATTTCTGCATAAGAGGTGATTGTTTGCGAGTAGCATTTTCTTCATAGCTGTGCAAGTGAATCCCACAGGTATCCCGATTATACCTTGTTCTTTTCCATGTCAGTGCTGTAGATCAAAGGCCAGATCTTAGCCCTGCAGGCTGTGTGCAACAGATGCTGTTGCGATGTTAAAGGAATAATTTATCACTGTTGTGTGTTCTCTGCGTTACAAACAAAGTAATGTCTTTTCTGAAGTGCCTTAATTGTAGTGTGCGTTCCTTGCATACTTGGCCATTTCTGCTTACCATCCTCTGATATGGGCAGCAGGACTTGAACATGGGGAGTAGCTCATTTTGGAGCATTATGCTTAGGAAATGTGTACAGGGGGCAAGCAGCATCTGTCCCATGCTGAGAACCTTCCACCACTTCATCTTTTTTACTTGTGTTAGACCTATTTCAATATACAGTCAAAACAAAAAAGCAGCTGAAAATTGTCAAGTTCATCTTTGAGCTCTCTGAGAGAAGTGTTACACTCTCCCTGTGTTTTCGTGTTATGTCTTCCTGTCTTAGTCATAAAACCTGTTTTTTTTTTTTTTTTTTTTTAAGAAAAAAAGATTCTAGTCTTTGTATGAAGACTGCATAGTTTTTGCTCAACAGTTAAATTTGAAAGTTACTGTTTTTGCTTCCCTTTGTAGTGAAAATATTTATCCTCATTCTTTAGGAAGAAAAGCTGAGGAAAGACTGAGATATAATGTTCACCTTGAGTTTCAGAGTATGTTATCCTGAAAACCCCTGCCAGCTTTGATTTTGCTTTGTAGTTTAAGAGCATTATTTGGTCCCTAAAGAATTGATCTCCATACAGGCTTCATCAAAGATGTCTTTAAGTTGATTGCAATGGATGATTTTATAAACTTTGCATAATATATTTCTATTCAGTGTATTTATATACCAATTTATTAGAAAAATTTTGGTGTTTACAAGGAGAGACAAGTGAGGCTTTGTTAGTTATCCAGCACTGATCTGAACAGCCAGAGCTCCGTTCTAGGCTGATGTTACTGCCAGCCACCATTGGATGAGATGACAGAATGGGAAGTTGCAGATTGGTAAATCTGGCTGTTGGTTTATTTATCTGCAAACAAAATGAATTTCAACCAAACACAGTATTGCCTTGCAGTGGCCTGCCTTCCTCTTCGTACTGTGTGCATACTAATCATGCAGACTTGACATTTAGTTATTCCAGTTGTTATGGATATATCAGTGAGTGAATGATCGTTGGACATGACTCAATAGCTCCCAAAAGATTTCAACAGTGGTGTAATTCCAGAAAAGCAGATAAAATGTTAGGATACAGCAGGATATGAGCGATAAATGTATTTTAATCCTACCAAAGGAGAGCAGAAAAAGTTCCAAGCACCATGAGGTCTGAGGATGGTTTACCCAAGAGGATGTGGGTATATAAGGATTTTCTGTTAGACCTTTCTGTGGGCTCTCTTCATTTATTAAATTTTCAGGTGCTGTGCATACAGAGAGTGAACATTGTATAGCTGCAACTCTGTGAATTCTCGCTGTAACTTGCGGTACATTTCTGTCTGCTTATAACATTTCTTACAGGAACTAGCTTGGAAATACTTCAGGCAATCCTTTATTTTATCTGATATTTTCAGCTGTCAGTTCTTCAGCACTATCACTTTCTGGTCTGACTCGGTATCAGCGCAAGGAGGTAGTGGCGGCCGCCCATGTTCCCGATGCTGCCGGCCTCCCGGGCTGCGTGCGCGGAGGTTCTGCTGCCGCCTGGTTTCTGCTGAGAAGGAAGCTGTAAGGCTGCAGGGTCACTCGTGCCGCACTTCCCTACGGAGTCTGGCTCTTCTACAGGCTGCCACCTTCCCCGGGGTGTTTTCCATGCCGAGGTCATTTCTCACCATGGATAAAATACCAAATATGTTCAATATATGTGAGTCCAAGAAATGCCAGTAGTCAAAGTGTTAAAGAGGACCTTTTTACAAACTCGCCTGCCAAGGGCAAGTCTGACTCTCTAACAAGCTAACTAGAAGTGTTGCAGGTTATACTGTGCTTGGTAGGTGAATTTTTTTTTTTTTATTCTAACTTGTGCATTAAAATTAAGAGGCAAAGGTGAAGAAAAGTCACCTGATATCACGGACCACAGTGTGTGTAAAATCTTAGCAGGAAAATTAAGCAGCGAGGGTCTCAGGGCGGCCCTCAGTTTGTGCGGATGATAAATATTGCTGTTTAGTTAGTGATGAAGAAGCCTGCACTTGATGTATTTGTTTTCATGAGAGCGAGCTGTGTTGTTCGTATACAGGCCACTTTTAGAATCCAGTGATCCATGCACAGCAAGGTAGAACTGGCATGAGACCGAGATTAAGTTTTAAAGTGGAATTACATGTTGTTCTTAGAGTACCTAAGGCACTAAGGTTCAGGCCAACATTTAAAAAGATGAGATAGTATAATATGAGACAAAAAGTTTTTAAAACCTTAAACCGAGGCATCTGTGACGATGCTGTTTTAGTCCATAATATGTGTCTTTAATAGGGAATCCTATTTTTCACTTAATAAGAATAATGTGGTTGCCAGTGATTGGTATTATAAAATGTGCAGTGATATGAATGCTGTTATTATGGAAATCCTATTAGCAAGTCCCTATGTACTGTACACGTAGCATAGATTTATTAACATACCCTTCTCTGGTTACTTTCTTGAAAACAGTTTTACCTTCTATGAAATACTGCAATAATGCCATTAATAATCGTATCTAATTGCAGTATATAACTGTGAAAGCCTGAATGCCTTGAAATGGATTCAAAGAGAAGCAAGATTATTGCAGTGGGGTGTATTGAACAACATATTTTGCACATCCCTTATTTTTTGTGCTCCTATATGTTGAGAGAGAACTTTAAGTATATAGTTGGACAGTTAATGAAAAAGTAAACCTTTTTATAAAGAGCTGTCAGTAGATGGCAATGTGACTATTTTATACAGACTTGATTTTATATGAGGCTTAAGACTTGTAATCATCTGCCTTTGCTGCTTAAATTACTATAATTTTTTTAAAAAGCTCTAAGAGCCCTTTAAAACTTTATTCTTTAAATAATTGATAGTTACAAATGGAAATCGTAGCCCAGAATCTCCAAAAATGATCAAAGCTGTTTTAATTTTCCAGTGGTCAGGGTAGAATAAAAATAATGTCGCATAATGTGCCATCAGTAAACAGGAGATTACTGGGCTTGTGTCTCATGTTGCTACAGAGTCAGTAAAGCCATGTTTTATTGATAGCTAGACACTTTGGCCATAACTGATCCAAAAGTATGGTGCTTATAATGAGCACCAGAAGGAATAACAAAAATAATCATGTTCTTTTACCGTCAAAAATATATCTAGGAAAAGACCTTCCAGTGTCTTGTCTTCCTCTTCTTCCCTCCTCTCAGTGAATCTAACTAGGGAGAAGTAAAGTTTAAAACATAAAGTTCATTGGCTGGAATTAGCTTAGGTATTATTGTCATATCTGGTATTAACAACTACAATTCAAATGTAAATGCTTAGCTGTTAGCTGCTGTTGTTGTTAATATTTTATATTACAGTGTTTCTGAGAAGCATGATGCTAGATGCCCTGCAAATATATAATATATATATATATATATTTTTTTTTAATTTTATTTTTCAAAAAGTACTACCATCTTGCTGCTTAGGCCACATCGGTTTTAAATGATAACATGGTTTTGAAAGGCCTGATTTACTATGGCTTTTTGTGCTCTAAAATATTAGGCTCATACTGGCATTTATAAAAGCACCTCAAAAGGCATCCATTTCCTTTTGAAAATCTTTTATAAATCTATCTGCAAATACCTAAATCATTCGCAGAAAATTTTGCCTTTACTGCCCACAGTAGGATGTGGATATGTAGGTCACTGCCCTCAGCAGGACGTGATTTAGGAGCAATCCATCTTCATTACAGTGTTCTCATTTATAATCATATTGTGTTGTGAGGTAAGAGCCTGCCTCTTTGCAATATTCACATCCTGTAGTTGAGAGGCTCTTGGCTGAATTTATTCAGATCCTGTAACGGGCCTCTCCTCCAGTGTGCCTCAACTCTCAGGCACGTGCTGTAGGCTTGGAAAGATGTAGAATTCCTTCAGTGTGAAATGTGTAGTAGATACAGCAAGGTGGCTCTTGTGTTGACTTCAATGAATACCTAGGTCCTCAAGAGACTGTTAGTTGCCCAACTTTACATTTTCCTGTTAAGTTGTTCAAGGCTGCATGTAGATGACACTTCTATTTTTACTTGAACATTCACTGAGTATGTTTTACTGCACTAATGTTGCCTAAATACTGTGCAGTCTGTCTCGCATTTAACTTTATCTCTAGCTTTTAAAGTGTGATGTGATGGAACTGGCCATGGTCCACCCCTGGGCCACTGCCTGGCCTCCAAGTAGGTCGGTGGTAAGAAAGGGAGCACTGAGAGCTCAAAAGGGGCCGTGTACAGAATGTGGTGAGAGTCAGACTCCAAAGCGTGAGAAAGATGTGCTCCCTTGTTGGCTTTTGAAGTGACCACCTTCAACGCCTTTGAAGCACCTTTGGATTTCATAATCCTTTCACTGTTGCCCAAACTCTGTGAGCTGTTTATTCAGCTCCTTCTATTAGGTGTGCCTTAGTGGTTTGTTTCTGAGGGAGGAGAAATTACTTATTAAGCATTTTATGGAGTGTCCCTAACCATTGGGAATGAACGTGCACAATAACTCTTTTTCTGAATGCATCAGAACTGAATAATAACAGGTAGTTTTCTTATTTTGAGCTTTTAAACTATTTTCCATTCAGCCTTGCACCCAAGGAAGGTTATTTCTGTTCCCAAGGCTTGAGTCTGTGACTGTTTTTCTGACTTCCTGGTGGTTTTCTGCCTACGTGTACCAACACATCTACTGCCAGTCAATATGGGACCCTACATTTCCAATCAATTCCCTGGGCCTTCCTGCACAGCAGTCTGTTGTTTCAGCTCTTTTGCTCTATTAGAAGGCTTAATTCTTCTTGCCATTTAGCCTGAACAGAGTCTCTCTGTGGCTGTGTGAGGGGTAAACCTAAAGGACCTCTGCATCATTGAAAGATTATTTGTTTGGGACTTTTGTTTGAAGCTGCTTGTTAGATAAATAGCATTTCAGAATGAATGTATTAAATCTTGTTACCCTGGTTCCTCTAATGTAGGTGAAAATATTTCTTTCTATAACTTCTTATGGCAAGGTTTGAAAATCTTACCTAAAAAGGTCCTGTTAATCAGAACCCCTTGATTACGTCTTTAAATCTTTGCATATAAAATTGTTGCTTGCCAGAGTTGCTTAGAATAAGGAATCTTTTCCTACCAGATTTCTAATTCTTCCTATAAAAAAGGCCCTTTTCTTGCTGTGCTTTGCAAATTTAGGACAATAGTATTAAAATATAGCCCTTCATTAGTCTCCATTATACCTTTTTTGTATTTACTCATGACAACTCTTTTATTTTGCTAGGAATGTCCCTACCATGACGTAAAAAGGGGACCAAATGTCTGTGTCTCCTTACCATACTCCAGAGAGTAATCCTTGAGAAGATTCATGAGAAGGATGTAGTTTAGCAGAATTATATATAATTTAGACTTCCTGAATGGTAGAACATAAACTCCTTCTAGACTGCTAGGAACTGAAGGCTGTGTCTTATGTCATTCTCAGCTAATTTTTCCTAGGTGTGTAATAGGATTTTTGATTTAACCTATCCACTTAATGTCATGAAGCATTAATTATTATCCATGGAAATATATTGTTATAAAAATTAGAGACTTAAAGAAAAAGAAAAAATCCTTATACCTTGAACTTTCCTTCTTCTCTCATTGCAGTTATAATTAAAAAGTTTATTTCTGTTCTTACTTGCATAGAAATACAATAAATATTTTT
Organism: Crypturellus undulatus; assembly: GCA_013389825.1. NCBI lineage: Eukaryota > Metazoa > Chordata > Aves > Tinamiformes > Tinamidae > Crypturellus > Crypturellus undulatus. Next base: position 1,013,784 of record VWPW01002575.1, on the reverse strand, counting down.
AGCCAAAGAATTTTTATTTCCTTTATCAATCTATGTAGTGTAAGTGCAATCCTTTGCAGTCATTGACCCTGAATGATCATGTTATGCTCATAAAAAATTCAGTGTGGGAAAGGTTGTCACGATGAAGCCACTTGCTCCTTGGTTGCAAGTGTCAGTCCTTACTCTTCTTCCAATCCAGTTCCATGTTGTAGGAACATATCCAGGGAACAGAGGCCTTCCCACGAGAAGTGGCTGCAGGGAGCTGAGCTTAAAGAAGATAGCGGATACTCCCTGAGGTAAAGGAATGTGAACAGTAGTCCTTGAACAGCAGGCATGAGAAAGTTGGGCGAGACAGAACCTTGATTAAGCTTGTCAGTAAGAAAGAAGGACTGGTGCACAGACCTATGGTGTGAATACACGCCGTTATCCACGACCAACTGAATGCGGTAGAAATGCATGGATAGTAGCCTGTGACCAATCGTAGCTGTACGCGTGTAGAGAGCTTGCTTCTGCTTGTGTATATAAGTATGCTATTCGGGCTAAATAAAGGATTCACGGATCAGGAGCTAATTCACATGGAGTCTGCGTCTGTGATCCCCTCCCGATTCCTTGGGCCGGCAAGAAGTTTCCAACACCATGTTATTAATTTCTATCTTATTTTAGGTACATTCTTGTCTCAGAGGAGGGACTTCAGTGGTTGATGAGGGAAATGTGCAATGCTACAATAAGAAAAAGGGAAAAATAGGTTGGATTTTCTCATGAGAAACTGTATAATTAACACTAGAATTTTTGGAGATGGTTTACCTTTCACAAGTGGGCATAAAATACTAAATTGTGAGTAGTTGCCTTTGTCCAATATAATATTTCTGGGAGCCTACACTATGGAAAAATGAGCTTTACTTTCAGTGGTACATATCAGAATTCTTGGAAGAGAGAAATTAGTTGGCAGAGTGAAAAGCTTGACTCTTCTCAAGTGTAACCCACTGTTGGAAGGATTTTTCAGTTAATAAAATTCATAAATAAATAACCTATAAGGACCAAAACTAAATATTTTTATAGCGTTGCTTACTTTAAGCAAAAACTACCATGATTGCTCAAAAGAAGGTAGGCTGAAAAAATCTTTATTTGTTTGCAACACTTCTACATGACCTGAGGTTTTGATCTGATTAGGCAGATGTAGCCCTGTTTCTGCTGAAAAGAAATGTAAAGGGGTCCCTCTGCGTGAAAACCAGACTAGAGAGAGAAATGAGGTTGTTAGTTTGCGTGTGCGCTCATGTAGCATTCATCAGGTTGAAAACACAGCTGGGACTTGCACTCAGTCCTGGGAAGACGTCTTCATTTTTCAAACATAGAGGTAGGCAACTGAGATCCTTTGCACAAAGCTATTTAAATCTATAAATAGTTGTGGGATGGATCTCCTTGCCTTGTTATCTCTCTTAACCAATACAAAGCCATAAACATCATCTCAATGAAAGGAGGAGTGCATTTATTATAGGGGCAATATTAAAAATCACCTTATAATGAGACAGCTCTAAGCTTTTGAATATCATTTATAGAGATCAAGTAAGTCTCGTGCTTCGTTTTTATTATGTTGAGGCTTTAAAAACTGGATGCATTTGACATGCTTAATTCAATACTCATTAATTCCTCACACTGAATGTTTTAATGCCAATCATGAATAAAATATTTAAATATGACAAGTTATTTTTAATTATCATAAAAGTGTACTACAATAAAAGCAAAACGGTTGGCTAAGAAATTCAAAAAACATATGCCAATTTATAGCTATACAAACAAGCACTGCAAAAATTGCATGCTGGAAAATAAGAATAACAAAAAGGCTTTCATTAGGAAACCACACTTTTCTACTCTCGTGCTTCACCTGGGAGATTAAAGATGCTCCTTTTCCAGAAATTGTCTGATTTTTATTTTGTCACAGGAAGGAATCAAATGATTCCCATTAATTTCAATATGCATTTAGTTATCTGAAGTGCAGGGGCTTTTTGTTTCTTTTAAACTAAAAATTTCAGTATTTTGCAGTGTTTGAAGTTAGGGACTGAGAGAGATGCAAATGGATAAGGAGGTATATACAGTAAACCCATATGCAAATCTTAATGCATTTTCTTTGATCTTATATGAAAAATATTGTAGACTTCTGAGGGCTAGAAATGTCACAGATAAAATCAGCATCCTTTCTAATGGTGAACACCGCTTTCATCACTTTCTTGATTTACCCGTACTCTGACTTTAGGTCTAAGACTTGATTTCATAATTTACGTATTTAGTCCAACAGGCGTTAGATCTTGCCACTTCTTCAGCTCCTTTTTAGTCTTTAGATCTATCACTTAATGGGTGGAGAAGAGATATACAGCATCTAAAGGTGTGCTTAGAAGAGAAGTGGGAAAGCTTCACTTTTTATTATCAACTTGCCTGCTGTCAAGAGCTATTTCAATGTATCCGACTAAAGAGTAAATAGCTCACGTAGTCCTCTTTTGCTTTTGTAGTCTTAGAGGAGCCTAGAATACTTTCCAGAGTGCTACAGTTTCAAAGGCTGAAGACGGATATTGTCTTAAGTGACAATTCTCAAACTGTGATATGGGGATTGCTGTCTCTTTCCCATGGGATCTGGCTGATCATATCCTGGCTCCTCTTTCATCCTTTCTTTGTCACTATGTGTAGCTGAAAGGCCTTCCCCATGCTGCTCTTCCAAGAAGTAACATTTGCAGCTTCATATTGATGTTTTTATGTTTTAGAATGAGAATGGAAGATTGCTCAGTGAATTAAGAGGTTACTTTTCTCATCAATGCTTCTCAAAGGAACTGGTCCAACAGTTCTTCACAAAAGAATGTACCAACTTGTCAAAATCATTATGGATGATGGGGAAGGACTCAATTTCAACAGAAATCTGCCTGGGTGGCATGACTTCAAGATTTTTGATGAAATATGCCCCATTTCCTGCTTTTTTTTGTCCTTTAAACTTAGTCTAGTCAGCAGTCTAGCAATATCTCATCATCCTGAGGAGCAGCTTCTCCTCCCTGAGTGACTAACCCCATATAAGGACCTCAAAATAATTTTCCATGTACATCGCAGTTACATACCCATTAATTAGGAAAGTGTACAAGAGCACAAGCACGCCTACGCAATGAGTGTGTCAGTGACTAGGCTCCTGTCAGAGACCCAGAAGAAGACTTCTTCCCAATTTGAGGTTACAATTGTATTGAAAGTGGTTTGTGTATATTTTTTTTTACCAGAAATTTCACCTTGGATCTGAGTGCTTTTATCAGTATATGCCTTTATAAGAAAAACAGTACGATTTGTAAATGTCGACATTTTTTCACCATTTTGTGAGCTGAAACATCCCATAAAAAGTTCTCAGTGATTTTCAGTGTTTCAATGAAAAAGTGTATGCCAGCGTCATCAAGGAGCAGCAGGAGCAGGGCCACGTGCCCAGCCGAGGTGAGCCCCAGCACTGGTGGGGCGGTGCTTGCAAGACCATTGGGCCCACCTGGGTGGTGATGAGACCCACCAAGGGTCTGGTGCTCATCCAATAGGATGAGGTGATGGGCCAGGTCTGTGGCCAGGCAGGCCCGGGGGCCCTGCTGGGCAGAGGGCACAACCTCGGTGTAGCTCAGGCAAGGGCTGGGGCCTGGGGCCTGAGCGGAAATGGGGCAGGGGGGTTGGTGGGAGTCCCATGTGAGGCTGTGTAGGGTCTGTAAGAGCAGGTTGCTAAATTAAACAGGTTGTTAATTATCCCCTTTCCCCCAAACCTCCCACCAAAGTAGCCAAAGTAGATTTGCCTGCTCTGCTCTTATTTGTCACAAAGCTGGCTTAGAGAGAAACTCGTGTTTTTTAAGCAAGAAAGAGATGCTTCAAAAAACACGTATTATGTGAACCAGTAATCTCAAGCAATGCTATCACCAACTAGGACGTCTCTCCAGAATGAGGCTGATGGGAGTTGTGGGATTTGGTGAGCTGACTGTGGATGCATGACTGACTGTACAAGCCTCGGCATGATATTAATCACAAATTCCTTCCATCCGTGAGCTGGTCTTCGGCTGTGCTACTGATGCATACTTTCCTTTACAGGCTTTTCCTACCCAAAGACATGCCACTGCTGTTCAAAAAAAGTCTATAAGTGTCACAGCAGCCTACTTCCAGCTCAGCTGATGAGCAACCTGGTGTAGGACAGGACATGAATTTTAATGACAGATAACTTAGGCATTAAGAAGCATATCCAAAACAGTAAAACAAGTACAGTAACAATATTTAAAAGTGGGCTGTAAATTGTATAAAGTGTGTAAATATACAAAATCCTTGGAAGATTTTTGTTGTAGCATTCCCATAAGAGGGAGTCCCATACTGTGTATAGCTGTAAAGAAGCCTTGGAGCTTTTAGTGGACTCATATCTGCCATTAACGCATATCTGCCTGATTTTAAAGGATTAATATAAATGCTCAGCTCTTTTTGCAACAGTGGCAATAGCTTTGTTGGGAATTTTGCTTTTCATGAAAGCAGTCCTTCTTCCAAAAATCTCAGGAAAATGATCTCTCTTTCTGAACCTACTTTATTTTGGTGAAATGAACGCGGGATTTTAGCATGTTTGGTACATCTCAACCTAAGAGTGCTATTTTGAAATAAAATATGTTTAAATAAGACTGTAATGCTTAAAAATACTTTAGCAGTCAAATAGCCTTCTGTGTCACTGTAGCTAGTTATTTTGTTTTGCTTAGCAAACTTCACAAACTATTTTTTTTATCCTGTTCCTAGAAGGCTTTCTATTTTGGGGCAATTTGGGGGAAAATTGAATTAATGATTGTCATCTTGTTGGTCTTTCAAACTGTTTTGGTAGGGCTTTCTTTCTTATATAGATTTGTATTGTGGTTGGCCAGGTCAGATAGCATTGCAATGGCTACCTAATATTAAAACTTTTTAAATTGGAAAATAGTCAACAATGAATAACTGGTGCTCATTTTTAGATGAATAAATATTTGCATTAAAATTTGCAACATTTTGCAAACTGACTTTAAAAGTCATGAGCGTTTTCATAACTACATAGACAGGTATTATTATTAAATTCTTCAGAATATCATTTGATCTTTTCAAAATAGGTCTATTACTTTAATTTATGAAAATGCAATTTCGGAACCAGTTTGTTCAAGTCTTTTATTTTCTTATTACCCCTTTCCTTTTAGACAAATAGCTGAGGAATGGTGCAGATAGATTGTGTTTTTTTCAATCCACATTTTTCAATCCACATTCTTCTGACCTTCAGATATGCATCGTTCATGTTGAATATGAGTGCAAATAAAGCTGACAATTTAGTTGTTGACTTCTCAGTAGTTTGTCTTCCCACGCAAGAGCTGTAGGTAACACCGAAGAAGCTGTTGCGCCGGCCTAACAAGGGGTGTGTTTGAGATCCCGTGGTGCGGGTGAGAAGACTGGACGTGTTAAGTCCTCCCATGTGAGAAGGTTGCAGGACACAGGGATAGAAGGAACAATCCTGCTCGAGGTTCAGTGGGAATTGATTTGATACGTACTATATCAAGGGGAGTTTTGGATCTTGTGCAATGGCAGAGGCAGCAATAATCTTTTTGGGGATTATTTCCGTAGTGTGGGAGAGACCATACTCTACATGCTCTACTTTCTCAAGCTAGTTATTTAATTATGTTCTGCTGCCTGATGGAGTTGCAGTCTGACCAGCTTTCCTAGATAGAAAAACAGTGGGTTGTAGCTAAAGACTGTTTCTTCAAGGAGGAAAGAAAATTTTAATTCAGTTGATCTTTTTCTTTCATTTTCTTTGTTGTTGTTTTTTAACTCATGATATGCTAAGAGCGGTGTATCTTGACCACAAATGTTTGGAAATGAAATATTGAATTCTGCTTATAGCACTCAATCCTATAAATGACATTGAGCACAGACAGCAGAATTTAGCTGCTAATATTTGTGACACTGTTTTGAATTCGTGCCATGCAAAGGTAAAACCTGTTCCACCATTTCTAGCATCGTTCCCCTGGACAGTAAACTCTTTGTGGCAGATTTGTTGAAGAAAGGCCTAAGAGCACTGAAGACATACCCCCTCCCATTCCTGGCTTTAAGATATGGGGGAATATTCATTAGGAATATGATTTTTCTTTGAAATGGAGCCGCATGTGTATTTAATGTTAGTCATCAATTCCAAATGCCTAGTAAAACCTGCATGGAAGGAGACAGGTTATACTGCTCAGTTATTTCAGCTGTGAATTGCCTTGTGGTAAGAGCTTTAATCATACCTCTTTGCACCTTAATGCAAAGTGGATTTTTTTGTATTAAGAAGTGTAGACAAAGATGTGATTTAGGATGAATCCTGTCAAGGTGTAACTCTGTGTTAAATTTGTGGAGAACTTGGCTGAAGACCAATGTTAATGAGAGAGATTTTGTAGTTAGAAGCTGGATGTCAGCACCACAGGGTTACTGCAAGATCCCAAACCGGACTTTTCTGTCATTTCTTCCAAACTCAGGCCTTTCTGTCAAGTCACAAGAAACACCTTTCCTGTTAATACAGTAGTATACAGAAATTTCTAAACAAAGTCATGAAAAGAGAGGTTTCAGCCTGGAGGGATAATATAGAAGCTGTCTGACTATCAAAGGGAATCCTCTCAGGAGAGGAGAAACCATCAGAAAATATAACACTTTGAATATAAAACTGTACAAACCTTCAAACCCAAAGCATAAAGGGGTGTCAAACCACCGCTATTTTCTGTTTTCTTCCTTTCCCCCAGTTTCAAAAGTGAGTAGCTTCAACGAGGTTCCTTCAGCTGATCAAATGTAGAGAGATGACAGGAACTAATTTATAAGGGATCATATTCACTATGTAAATGATTGCACTGGGAAAAAATGGAAGCTCATTTCTCCGGTGTGCTTGCATATACAGCAGTTACTCATCACCTAATACTTATGGATGGATTCTCTGATTCTGACAGCGCATTAGGTCCTGAGGTAAAAGCGCAGGGGAAATGAAAGAAAGATGTAGCGTGCGTCTAAGATACTGATGCAGCTAAGGTGTAACAGATTTGTCACTTGAGATAAAAATGCCATAATTCAAATGAATCCACATATAAGAGGGCTCCACCAAGAGTAAAAGAGCCAAGATCTCCCTTTCTCCCTTCCTTCCTTTCTCCCTTCCTTCCTTTCTCCCTTCCTTCCTTTCTCCCGATTTAAATGCCTACCCTGAGGTTGGCCATTGTAGGTGTGCTAGGTGCCACTTGTGATTAAAATTCACCAGGGCTGAGCCGGCACTGCCAGATTANCCTTCCTTCCTTTCTCCCTTCCTTCCTTTCTCCCTTCCTTCCTTTCTCCCTTCCTTCCTTTCTCCCTTCCTTCCTTTCTCCCTTCCTTCCTTTCTCCCTTCCTTCCTTTCTCCCTTCCTTCCTTTCTCCCTTCCTTCCTTTCTCCCTTCCTTCCTTTCTCCCGATTTAAATGCCTACCCTGAGGTTGGCCATTGTAGGTGTGCTAGGTGCCACTTGTGATTAAAATTCACCAGGGCTGAGCCGGCACTGCCAGATTAGTTCTGAACCTTGAGATTTCATGCTGCTGCTTTGCAAAGAGCAAGCCAGCATGAATTCATTGTAGAAGTGGCCCAAAAATATTCTGTTGAAACTATTTTTCCTTATTATAATCCTTTTCTGTGAGGAATGTGTGCTCTTTACAGATGGTTTTGACTTCTTAGCAAAAAAATGAAACACCTGAAAACAGAAACTTTCAGCTTTCAGTAGAAAGCGGGAAACCTTTGATTTGAAAATGCTGCTGTGCTGGTTTAGAAGTGGTGTATTCAACTAAAGAACCTTGTTCTCAAAAGCAAATATAATTGATTTCCAGGTCTTATGAGGCTGAATTTATAACCTATCTTGGGAATTTTTAAACCTGCTATTTTGGTGCATTGAAACTGAAATCTTCTGGGGACAGCCAGAGTAAGAATCTCATTCTTGGACAACTTCTACTTATAGTAGACTAATTTATAGACACACACATGCAAATGCAGTATAATCAACTCTTATTTTAGAATATATAGAGACATGATTCTTTTCACTTAAATTGCACTTAACAGGCTTCCTCCTCTAACTGTTAGAGCAGCATTTGATGTATATGGGACAGATTGTCAGCAGATGAACTTTTATTCATCGTCACAAATAACTGCAGACATGAAATATTACTCAATTTTCTTGACCCAGGAAGGGAGCTTTATTTTGAGAGAAGGCTTTAAAAAATTGTTTCAACATTTCAATCTTCTGTTAGAATATACTGTGATGTTACATATCTTAACTCCAGTGCTTTTGGGTAACCACACTGTAGGTAGAAATTTGGCATGAGCCCTCCTTGCAATAATTTATTTTTAGATGAGACATGCTTCGTACCTAATAGAGGCATTAAGGGGCTTTACAGCTATGTCTAAGCTAGTAAATATAAATACCTGAGCACGTATCAGGCCCCGAGGATGAGTTAGACAGCTTCTGTGCGTTGTGCGCTCCATTCTTTTAGCTCCTAACCCAACAGAGCCTGTATACCTGGCAATGCCATAATGTATGTGAAATCCAACAGCATGTTTGTCAAAGAAAAAAAATTTAACCCTGGCATCCTTCTCAAAGGCCACATGCAGTCTTAGCTGGACAGGTAATTTGATTGTTGTCAAAGGCTATGTATGCTGAAACAAGCAGTTGCAGATGCCTGAAATCAGTATAGTGACGGGCAATTTTTTACAACTGGGCATTTTGTTTTTTATTCGCCTTCATTAGCATAAAAGTATGATGTTTCAGAACTTTTAAGGGCAAAAATCAACTTTCTTCTCTCTCACCTTCACTCCCTTAGAGAAATAGAAAGAGAGAAACTCCACTAGAACATGCAGCACCACAATGACTCTTCTCCAGGATGAGCTCCAAATCTAAGCACCTAGTAGGATTCCAGCATCGAAGCTTATGAAGTTAAAAGAACTATTTACCAAATGCTGTGCATTTCTCTGTGGGCTTGCTAAAGCCTGTGACCAGGTGTTCTCTTAGCACCCTTACAACCTTGTCAAGGCAACACTGGAAAAAGCGATTAAGAATCTGTGATTAATTGCAAAGAATATGTGTTTATTTTTAATATTATGAAGAATGAAGCTGTGGCAAATATATAGTCTAACAAATATTTCACTGTTTTTCTTTGCTTTCCTCCTTTTGCATGATTTGTTTTGCATTCCCACTTTGCTAGAATTGAGAATAAAATAATTGTACAAATACTCCTCCTGACTTATTAATGTTAACTGTGACTCCTGTGACATAAACCAGCAGAGTGAAAATTTACTTTCATTCTGAATTAGTTGCCCCCTGAAGTGTCCGGAAGTATCGTCCTACTTCTGTGAAATAAGATGAGCACATTAAGGCATTAGCATGCTCTGCTACTTCTCACCTTCTGCTCACTTGTCACATTAATATTTTGTCCAGATCTTTAAAGAAGTACAAGTATGCAAAGCAGCGAGTGTTCATGCTGAAGCCTTGTTTCCTGCATTCTGCTTGAAACAATGCCTGTAGGTTGCAGCAGTGCTAATCTATAATAGGAAAAAATAAATTCATAACCATGATTTATTATTTTTTTAGATGATTTGACTTTTATTTTTCATGTTACCGGGTATGATTACAAGAAGAAAAGAGGCAATCATCTCATAGCAGCGCAGCAGTAACAGCCTTGCCAGGGTGGTTGCCCACAGGTGCGCTCTGAGTGACTGATGGCAGAAAACAACACTCAGAGCGCGCTGTGTGAGCAGCTTGAAAGAACAATTAATTTGACTAATGTGGGCCTTTTTCCTATTTGTGAATAATCCATGTGCAAATTCTGCCTGCCTTTTTTTTTTCATTCCTATTTTAAATTGTCCTTTAAAATTTCATGAGGAAGTTGCAGCTTTTGAGGTGCTTATAAACTGCTTGATATTGGCATTCCCTGTAAGTATCCAGTGTTTCCGAGTGCCTCTGGTTAGCTCTGTCCCAGGATTTTGTCTTTTACTTTACCTGATAGTGTAGAATGGGAATTTAGAAGTACAGACACTGGTTTTACACTCTCCATTTGAGAAAGTGGATCTACTTAATGGAAGTGATTTTGAATTAGACTTCATTCTGAAAGTCAGACTTAAGATGCCTCAGTTGAGATCCTGAAGTTCAGTGGACCATATTTTTAAAAATATTCCAAGTTTTCTATTTTAGATTAGGATTTGAGCATCTTTGTTTCTCTCGTCAGACAGTGAAATTAAGATGCATTGAAACCATGTTGAGCCCAGAACTGTACCTATTGCTTTTTGTTTGCAGTTATGGAACATGCAGAGCATCTTTGTGTTACAGTGTGACAGCTCGTTCTTTCATTTACAGTCAGTGTATGCCAGTTGAAAAAGACATAAAATACTACTGAGCTTGGAATTAGCTGGTAGTCATGCAAGGCTTTTTTATTTATATTATTTACAACAAATGTATGGCTGTCCTCTGCCTGTGCACTTTTGTACAGTGCTTCTCCTCATGCTGTAGTGAAGGTCGTGCTTTAAAAAGTGGCTGATAAATTTTATTTTCAAAACTGAATGTGGATATTTCCATATTTGTCCAGATTAAAGTATCTGTCTGACAACCACTCCGCAAGAAAATGCCCATTCTAAATGGAGTTTTGTTTTCCAGTAGGCACTAAGTAGTTTATCAGGGTGATAAAAACTTGTCTCTGTGTGGTTGGCTTTTCCTTGTACCTAATTTTGATCAATTTACAAAGATAAATATTCAAATTGCTTGGTTCATACTGCTCAAATACGAGTTTTCTGCCAGAAGGCCTGTTGAAGTTCTGACATGGAGTCCTCCTATAGTGAGCTTGGGTGGTCTCAGTTCCTTCACTGGAAAGTTGGAAGAGGTAGTTTGTTACCTTGACAGCTCGGAGTAGCTCACATGACAAATACATTTCTTTTGATTTAGTTTCTCAGTGCCATAGATGCCATAACAGCAGAACTGGTCAGAGCCTATATGTTCATTTCAAAGTACTATTACTGCAACACACGTAAATCCTTAATACAGAAAGGTCTGGATTCTGCTCTACTTACCATTCCTTCTGCATAGACATGAACAAGCACAGTTTTGTGAGACACGTTATGTAGGTGGTATCTGGGTATGTCTGATTATAATTGCATGAGTGCTGATAGGCCGGGAGAGGAGGGAAACTAATCCTACAGACTGCTTAAAAAAGAGATCTGTGCTGTTTGGACTTGGAGGGGATGTTGAGGAGGCTGGAGAGTTTTTGGAAGCGCTCCTGGTACAAAGGCAGTTTCCTGGTGAGTCACATTTCTATTGTCTAAGGATGACGCCAGCACTACAATGCCTTGGCTTCTCTGGCGGCCGCTGGAGTCGTGATCAATACTGCGACTTTTTCTTTTATTAACAGAACATTTCTCCCACCACTTTGCTACTAAAGGTCATGGTCATTTTGGCTGTGCGAAAGAGTACCTACTTCTTACAGTGTCTCTAATTTGGTATTATTTAAAAGCTTATATAAAGGGAGAAAATGTTCATGGACATAGTTAGGCGGGTTAATCTTATCTCTCTAACCTCCGGAAAGATGCAATTCTGTTTCTCCTTAAGTGTCTATAATTTCCTTTTATTATCATGAATATATAACAGTTCACTGCCTACAAGCTACTTGCATGTAGTTTGTAGTACTCAGGTCTAGCAAAGTATATCAGGTTTTGAGTACAGTCAGTTATCCCAAATTGAGGGCATCTGGTGATGCTAAGACTTCCTGGGATCTGACTGCAGATTGCAGATCTTACCTATATTAAATGAGTAGGTCAACTCACTTCTGTTGTGCTCCCACCACTGGGGACTCCTCAGCCATACTGGGATGCATGGTGTTTCTGGAAGTGGACTTCTGTCCTGAGAGTGCTTTATTTCACGTTCAAAACTCCTTTTGTGGCTGCCTAGACCTCGATTGTGCCCTGTGGCTGCTACATGTGTCTAAAATTCACCTCATTCCGCTCTTCCTCCGCAAGTTACATCAACAGCTTCCGCTCCCAAGACAGCCTGCAACAGGGCTCATGGCCCTGGAGTCACGGCCTTCAACCTGGCTTCACACCGAAGCAAAAGGCAGTAGGAAACCCACGTTGACCCAAGCAGTTTCATTGCGTTTCCTCTCCATGTATCCCCGAAAGACCCAGGCTGGAAAGGACAGCGAAACTTTATAAAACTTTCACTGGCTTCATGATTCATACAAACTAAAACAGCTCAGGGAGTCTCAGAAATAGCTCTGAAGCACTTGTGTAGGTGGTTTTAAATCACAGAAGAGATGAGCTCTAATACATGATGGACTCTCAGTCACAGTGAAATAAATTATTACTGTGATCTTCCATAAATTCCAAGGAAGGAAAAAAAGGTTGGCAACTATTGATATACCACTTTCCTGGATAAAACGCCCTACTATTTGATTATTTTGCATTCAGGTACAAAGCAAGAGGTGCATGAGTTTCTCTTCCAGCAAGGTGGCAAACAGCTTACAATACATTGGCTTTTTATGACTATGCAGGTTTAACATAACTGAGGACAGAGTGCAAATTTCTTGCTTTCTTGCTTTCTTGCTTTCTTGCTTTCTCTTTCTTTCTCTTGCTTTCTTGCTTTCTCTTTCTTTCTTTTGTGAAGGTAAATAAATACTGTTAAAGCTAGTGCTATTAGTGCTACACATCTAGCTGAGATGACCTTAATACAACTTAAGGAACTGCAGTCACATGGACACCACATTTCTAAGACATTAGACTGAATCATCTCACAAAAGATAAATGCTTGGAAGCAGCCAGCTTTTTTGAAAAGAACTTTCCCCCTGCTGCCGCCAAACCAACGTACTGCTTAAAAATGTTTTCTTCTGAATCTGGAACTTTAAAGCAAACAAACAGAAAAGTCTGTGCCATATATCTGATTTAATTTATTCAATGCCAGACAGAAATATGGATTTTAAAACAGTTTTGTATTTATAGATGAGCTCTGTGTGCCAAGCAGATAACTCAGCGTGATTTATAGGCAATTAGAGCCTGTGCTACAACAAAATGGTCTAAATACTTAAGTCCTGCCTAACACTTGCTTTCGTCTCCTACATCTGAAATTACGACCCTTAGAAGAAAATGAAAATCGTTGCTCAGGTGATGCCTAGCTATGCAAGATGGTATGTTATTAAAAGTTCTCTGGTATGAATTTCTGAAGTTCTGCTGTTGGGTTTGCTTGGGAGAAACTTCAGCTGTGATGTGTTGAAGCAGCTCAGTATGCACACGTGGTACAGACTCTCTCACCTGATCTCCAGCAAATCTGTTCAGATGGTGCCTGTTGGACCTTTTTTTTTTTCCGCCTCCAGAGCAGACAAGCGTGTTAGCAGTGCCTTTCTCCAGCCATTCTTTATGCCTCTGAGNGATGCCTAGCTATGCAAGATGGTATGTTATTAAAAGTTCTCTGGTATGAATTTCTGAAGTTCTGCTGTTGGGTTTGCTTGGGAGAAACTTCAGCTGTGATGTGTTGAAGCAGCTCAGTATGCACACGTGGTACAGACTCTCTCACCTGATCTCCAGCAAATCTGTTCAGATGGTGCCTGTTGGACCTTTTTTTTCCCTCCTCCAGAGCAGACAAGCGTGTTCTTTAAGCCTCTGAGCCTGCGCCTTGTACAGGAGGAAGACTGTTTGCCAGCCTGGGAGTTGACTTGTTTAACTTCCTTGCTTTTCCTCAAAAAACAACTACCACCTGAATCCATTTGAGAGAGTGGCGATTTTAGCAGGGGCTTCCCATGTCCTGGGTGAAGTAAGTACAGTATAGTAAAAAGGTTGAGCCTTTTCCTTTGTCATCCGTAAGCGAAATATATCACCCCTCTTGAGTTTAAAAAGAGAAAGCACATATGTGTTTGTCTTGAATAAACAGGTCATTGGAGAGGTTTCTCAATCACTGTAGCAGCCTTCGTGATCATGACATCTTCTGAGCATGTCACTGTGAATGCACAGACGTGATGTTACAGCGTCACATGAAACACTCATTTCCAAGTCTTTTGAGAACTCAGTGGTGTAAACCCATCATGGTTACATGATGTCAATATGTTGGCAAATAGTGTCACTGGGAATTTGTGGAGCACATGTCTCAGTACAGAACGGATCTACTCAGTACAGAACGGAAACAAGGCGATGTGAGAGCCGCTCCAAAGACAGAGCCGTTTGATTATCGAGGTGCTTATGGAAGACAAATTGCAAGTGCTTGTTCCCTTGTCTGTTCTGGATGTTGTGACCATTGGAATGGTCTTCCTCATGTTAGTGAAATGTCAGTGAAATGTCATTTCTGCAGGTATGTAAGTGATGGCAAACAGAGAGCAGTGTGATGTTGTTTCATTGACAAGGATGTTTTTTAAAAAAATCCTTCTGTCTAAATCTTTCTGCTTTAAAGTTTGGTAACTTTCTTTTGCACAGCTTGTATTGCTGTGGAAAAACTTGTGTTTCAGCCATTCTCTGCCACCCAGTCAAGGGGCAGAAGAAGGAACTCCAGTCGTTCTGGCAGTAAAGTTTCTAGATTGTTTGGGTTTGGTGTAAAACATGATATGATAATATACTTACCATATTGTCCTGAAAAAGATTAGTTATCCCCTTGTGTGATAAAAAGGCAAGTATTTTTGCCTATCTGAAAGATATAAGTAAAACAAAGTATAGTATTTATATAGCATATAATATTTTATAGTGAGTATTTCTGACTTCATCATTCTACACATGTACTTCCCAACTGCATGTGATCATGATTATTTACAAATTAAGGTACAGTAGTTTTTCAAATTTAGGGATTTTTCTTGAGCAACAATAGATATTAAAAGGAAATTGAGACAAAACGAATAAGAAAAATAAAGAAATAAGAGCCTTTTTATGGTGTATTTTCACACTGTTTTCCACTTGTGTCATTCTTAAAAAAATCATTAGTACCATTTCTTTCTTATAATAAAAATCAAAGTAAGAGTTGAATAAATTGTAAAGAAATAAATGCAATCACTCATCCATGATTATTCATTTGTAGATGAGTTAGCTTTGCCTAGGCTCTTGCCTAGTTTATTCCTGCAAAGACATGAGTCTGTGTTTTCTGATAGAATCTTCTTGGTCAGTAAACTCCATATTCTAATTTGATTTTCAGAGTGCAGTTTCAATGTTCATGGAAACAGGAGGTCAAAGTTATAGAGTAAACAGTAATCTGGAATAAATTGCCAAGAAGCTGCATCCTGACTTCATTAGGAAATGCATTATACAAAATAATAACGTTCTCTTAAAAACAAAAACCCTCATGCCCAACAAAAAAACCCTAATGAATTATTTGCATAGTTTTTGTGATAATCTTTTCGTCCTTCTGTAAGAGGTAAAATTTAATCAGGCTGGGCCATCAAACATTAATCTATCTTTTTATAAAGATAATTACATTTCCAAATAGGCAACAACTTGTGTAAAATAAAACGTCGTCTTGGATGAAAGATGCTTGGGAAAACACTAGCATTTTTCATAAAGCAAATTAATTGATTCTAAAAATAAAATGAATAGCTAATTAGAGATATATAGATCTAAAGACCAATTTTGGTCTGTTAGACACAAGCTTAACAGGCTTTTTAAACTGGAAAAAAATAATTTACTAGGGATTAATTTGATTCAAGATGATTTGGAATCTAAAAACTGTTTATCTCGGCAATACCTTTTGTTCATTACAGCATTTTTACATTAAGGCTCCATTCTGTTTATATCAACACAATTGCCAAAATGAAATTGACTCCAGTGAGAACAGAATTAGACTTCAAGTGTTTTTAGAGCTGCAGGAAAGTGTTAGAAGCATAAAATATTTGAAATATTTGCGATGCAAATAATTTTAAGATGTGCTGACCAGCTTTTTAAAAATAATCCCATCTTGAAGGACGTTGCTGTCAGGTGTTAGTGATTCTTGCAGGTAATAAATTTATGTCACAAAACACCAGTGAAACAAAATTAAATAAATTTTCTTAAAATGCTCAAAGAGAGATGCCAGAAAAATCTGAATCTTCTAACTCTCCGTTCTTTACTTTACTTGAAATACCAAACTCATCCTGATGTATCATGAAGTTTTTCTGATGATTTGAGAAAACATTGTCCTATTGGAAAACAACGGTTATTGCAATTGTTCTAGCAAAATGCTACATCTTGAAAATTCCTATTCAAAAAAAAAAAAAAAAGTACATAGATTCAGTTGTCTTTAGGTATACACTTATATACACAAATATATATGTCTCCTTTTTAGTGCAGGTCAGTCTGGATGGTCTGGGGCCTATAGAATTGGAGTGGGCATCCCAGCAAATCAATTTGGTCTCCAGAGCCTGGGAAGATTTAGTCGGATTGGTCCCTCTTTCTGCTGCAGGACAGAAACACTGAGCAAAGACAGGTATCTATATATCCCTGATGTCCAGCATCTTGTGCTTTCATGATTAAGGTATAGCAGTTTCTGACCACAGCAAATAAAAAAGAGAATGAATAGATTATAAGTGATGCTTTAAAAATACCTAGTGAGAAAGTGGGGTCTCTGACAAAGACACCTTCTGAGATGTCTGCAGTTTCTGGACCGCTTTGTGGGCCTGTTTAGTCTCCAGGAAATTTGGAAGAACTGATTTTTGGAAGTAAACCAAGTGACCAAAGAGTCACCTTCTGAACGCTACCCTAAAAGAGGCAGGAGGGCACTCTTGACGCTATTTTTCCCATCAACCCCTATATTGGAAATGGCCCAAGGTCATTAATGAGTTTCTTTCAAGTTACTTTTGGAATTTTTTTTCAAATTATTTTCAAAGCTGTAAATAGCTTTTTTTTAAAAAAAAAAAAAAAAGTCTAGAAGGGGCTTAAGCATGCATGTATGTACTACTTTTGATTTATTCACTGCATATATGTATCGACTTGAGCACAAGGGCTGTGAGCAAACCTCTTAAGAGATTATTTGCATTTTGCCTGAAAGAAAACAAATCAACAATTACTGGTGCAGATGTCTAAGTAAACTGCTTGAATCGTGTTGTTGACGTGAAATTAAAAATAAAAGTTTCAGAGATCCACTTATCATTAAAGCCTTGAAAATGGAGGGTTTTAAAGTCTTTATTTCTGGAAAGATGATATGTATATAATAAACAATTTATAAATAAGCCAACCCCTTAGCAAAAATTTTTCCTTGTATTAGTTTTTATTTGTCTGGTATTTGCATTCAGGACAACACAGTTAAAAGCCTGTGTGAGTTATTTATTGTTAAATGCAATGTTATAACAGGTCATGAGAATAAAGTGATATGAGCCTGATAATAAAACTAAACTGTATTTTTTGAAATATGGTTTAATGGGCAAGATGAGTAACAACCTTGTATCAAAGTTAACTCTGTTGCTTTCTATGAGAGATTTGAGCATTAGCATAACATTCTATTTAGATGAGTTATGCCATTCTTTTGTTATATTCTACATTAATATACAGGAAAGAGCAGTGATTTATGGCTGTATTTTTAAAGGGCAGTGCAACACAGAAATCAGCGTATGAAGGAACTAGAAAATCATATCTGTCAAAAAGCGCTGCTGTGCCAGAGTTTATGATCACTGACAATTTGCCCTATATATCGGGTTGTCTTTAAAAAGCAAGCTAATACAGCAACTTCAGCCGTGAATGATGCTTGGCTGTTTATTGTTTCCCTGTCTAGGATCTTGGCTGAAGAAAGGTTTCTTCTACTATTTGAAAAAAAAAAAAAATGAATGTAATATTTCTTTTTTCACTGTGTCTGCAATTAGAAAATTAGATTTGTGGCCCCAATTCAACTTCTCTCACTGCAGAGTGGGATGACAGTCGACCTTAAAGCCCCTTGGCGCTTTTTGAAGTATGGGAGGCACTGAGGGCTGCTGGAAAGTTCACAGACTATCTAAAGGAATACAACCTGCTTGTTCTACACAACATTTACTAATTAATTTATAAATGTCATCAAGTGTTACTTGCATTATCAGGAGTCAGGATAGAGGTTCTGGAATATTCTCAGCATCTTTTATGGGACTGACCTCCTCCAGTAATGACTGTTTTACATGGCTTTGATGCAGTGGAGACAGTTGTTTTCTGGTGTATTTTCTAGCCAGCTCGCTGCTGCTTTCTTCTGATATTTTTAAATGAGGGTGATTAGGCATTTGTATAGCACTCCTGCTGCTTCCAGTGAAGCAGATTTTGCAATCCCTGTGACCACTAATGAGGTTAAGGACAGTGAGAGGATCAAAAACAAATTAGTGAAGATGGAGGGGGACAAGTTAGAGATGTGAAGTGCACTGACAAATATCCATCAATATCAGTAACAATTTTAGGTCCACGTGGAATATCACAGGAAATATGATTCAGTATATTTTTATAGATATTGAGTTGAGTTCTCATAAGATTAAAAAAAAAAAAACACGCAATACATTTCAGTAATAAACTGGAGTGAAAACGAAGCAACAATTAACAGATTAGGTCAAATGAAGATGTTGATCATAGCACCAATGGTGGAGTTAAATTACATGATCAGATATTCACTCCTTAATTCTGGGAAGAGTTCAGAGGGGATGGGCAATAGCTTGCGTATGAACACCTGCAAAACTTAGGGCAAGTAAATCTTAAAATTTCCTTGCTTTGTGTTGACAAACCCTAATGTGAACAGTAAAAAATGAAATACGACTGTTCCAGTGACCACAAATGACAGGCTTCTTGACTCTGTAGATCTTTAATATAGGGTATGGAACAAATATCAATGCATACCTTTAAGGCATTTTTTAGTCTTTCTAATCAAGGGATAGTTTCGGATGTTGTCTTTGTGGGGTTTATGAGTGCTCACCTACACTGATACTTTTACATGCTCAGATTAAACAAAATCCTTAGATTTCTCATAGAGGATAAAGGTATTGTGATGATAGCTGAAAAGGAAAAAAGATTTTGAAACTTTTCTGATCCCAGAGTTTGCCAGACATGAGCAGAATGGAAACTTGGCCCTTCACCAGCGAGTTCAGATATTGCTGTTCTTTTCATACTACCATCTTACTAACAGATATTTTGGTGAAAGGCTGGTCTTTTCCTAACTGCATGATTTGAGTGAGGTACTCTGGAATATAAGCTCTCCTGTGGTGACTTTTGACCAAGAAGGCAAAACTTTTTGGTGTTGGCTTAAGGTCTTGCCGTTGGAAAGTTACTTTGTTTTACCTTGAGTCTTCTTACTGTGCAAACTTTTGACAAGGTATGCTTGTGGTCTGCCTTGCAGCTAAGTTAAAATTAGGTCATCCTTAGCCAACATAAATCCTTTTTTTTTTTTTCTTCCTTTTTTTTTTTTTCTCAGTCATCAGGCACGACAGAGACTGGAAGGTATGACTTGCATATCCTGTGTGCAATATAAACTCTGTATGTAGGTCCAAGATTTTGCGCTTCAGCTTTGGCACTGGGAGTGGCATGAATCTGGGTAATGCAGACTGCAACAAAGCTGAATTAGCCAGGGTTGCTATTGTTTTAATAACAATGTTGTCCTGAACTAAGGTCATCAAACAGTGCTGCTCTCTGCCCTTTAGACACTCAGGTGCTTCAAAGGTGCCCGAGTCTTATGTTAAATGTCTTGTTGATGTGCGCTTGGTGTCCTACCTTCCCTTGCAGTTCAAACAGTCCATGCCGAAATTTGTGTCTGAAGAAGAAGGTATATTCGTGTTTAGCTGGGATATCTGAAAAAAAAAAAAAAAAAAAAAAACTAAAAAAAAAAAAAAAAAAAAAACTAAAAAAAAAAAAAAAAAAAAAAGCTAAAAAAAAAAAAAAGAAAAGCTATAAAATTGACTAAAAACCTCTCCACCAGCAACACCGAGAAAAGCAGTCACCTAGCCTATCACATTCCCACCAAAAAAATTAAAATAAAATTGCTCTTAAAGAGGAGAATTTACAATGATAATGTAAGTGCATATAGGTCAAATAGCCTATCTTCCCCAAACTTTCAACTAGATCGAAAAAGTTACTTTTAAGCTTTTCAAGATGGAACTCATTTAAAATACAATTTTGAACAGGGTCTGTCTTCTTGTGTAGGTTATTTTGCCCACAGATTTCTGCAAAGCTCCCTAGCAGTGCAGAATGTGTTTTCACCCTACTCATCCTTTTTATTATTCTCACCTTGAAGTTGCAATACATCTCTCTACTAAATTCAGTTTGGTAATCATTTAAGTCATTGTTTTATTGTGATTCTTATGTACGATGCAGGAGTTTTAACTACATTATTTGTAGCTCTAAGATTTTGCCCAGGCTGCAAGCAGTTTTGAGCAAAACCTAAATTACCTGGAGAGAATGACAGCCAATATCCCCTCCAGTATTTTGCCTGTAATTCGCATTTCTGGATCTTCCACTTTCTAGAATGGATGTCAGACAAGGACAAAGGATATAGCTGCTGTTAAAGCCAAATCACAAACTCTAATATCTCCTGAGCTATGGCAAAATTTGTAATTGCAATAGACTTGAACAGCAAGGAGAGGGAAAAAAGAATCCTGTTTAGCTTAGGCATCAAGCAAAACTATGAAATGCAAAGGGTAAAGGCGGTTTCACTAAGAATAAAATATTCATGTTGCTAACTTACATAAAACAAAAGACGGAGTGTTTTCTGCAGGGAAATTACTTTCTCTGATGAGCTCCATTTATGCATGATAGAGTTTTAAATTTTTGAAAACCCCCTTGGTTATTTTTTTTTCAATTCTAGCAGTTTTAATTTCAGGCTTATAAACAGATAGATGTAAAATTTCTTGCTGAAAGGGTCTTATTCTGCTTAAAGCCATATTTATTACATTCAGCAAAACCAAAATTGCTTCTGTCAATGACAATGAATACAAAATCAATATTTAAGACTACAGCCTCTTAGACTTCATGTTATGAAGCGGGTACTTTAGTTTTAAACTGCCCTGTAATAAAATATGTCTTCATTTTCCTCCAGTACATTTTTAACTTTCTTCACATTATGAAGTATGCTCAGGAGGTTTTGGTTTTGCACCAGGTAAGTGGAAAGCAGACAGCTCCAGCTGAGGTTGCTGAACAGCAGAGATCATCTGTGCGAGAGGAAGAGCTGTGTGGCTCAGTCCTATGGACTTCTGGAATTTTTATCAGATAACTCAGATGGAAATATTGTGCCAGCTGTTTAGACTCATCTTGAGTTTTTCACTGCTAGAGAAGAGTGGTAAGTGGAATATTAAGTTTAATGAACTCAGACTCTTTTTTTTTTTCCCTCATTGGAACATGACTGCCTACATATGTCCGTCAAAAATCAGCCTTTGATCAAGATTAAAGTGTATTAGCAGAGCTGAGGGGCCAGGGGTCATCCTGCATGCTCAGGATGAAGGACTGAACTGATTGGCTCCTTGTTTGAAAGACAAAAACTGAAGATACTAGTGTAGAGAATTTTTATGCATTATGGAGTCTTGATATGGAGCAGAAATCAGATTGAGCTAAGTAGGTCTGCTTAGGAAATGTGGAGATTTGGCCTGAAGATGGGCCTAACATTCCTGAAACATTCACCCAACTATGTTGTTTCTCTGTTGTTACAGAGAGGTTTCTGAAGGCCTAGTAATTGCTAACCCCATTGGATTTTGGCCAACGTATCAAGCTGAAAACCCTGCAAATGTTTGCCACTGCCAAGCTTTACACAGTATTGCACTTCAGTAATATTAAATTTCAGTAGCCTATGGTGAATTATTGGTCTATATTCAGCGCCCTATACAGAAAAAAAAGAAGGAAAATTCGTTCAAAGTCCTTGGAAAATACATACTTGGAAGATGTTGGATAGTGCTAGTGCAAAATGGAACATATAAAACAACAGTGCCCAAAATTTGTCTATTTAAAATGAATACCATAACCCATTTTTCTTGCTCCTTTGCCCATAAAAGGTCAATGCTTTTAGTAGATGGATTTATTTAGATACCAAAATGCGGTCAAGTTTGAAGTGCCGTAGAGAAAAACTTTGCAAATGAGCAACAAATATTATGGTTCTAACATGTTTGAAATTATAATATGTTTCAGCTAAATAGGTAAATAATTAAATAGATTTGGTCATTTGCACATAAATGAAATAGAGTGTAGAAGACATATGCATCCTAGGGAGTAACTGTTTAAAAATATCTCAGTAGGAGTCATATTCTGTAAAGAGAAAAAGAATAACTATTTGCAATTTAGTTATGCTGGTGTAAGAATTTGTTGGATCAGCCTTTTGGCCCTTGACTCTTAAAGTCAAGAATAAATGTGAATTAGGAAAAAAATTCCACCTTCCATAAGCAAATGTTTTATTAAGAAATATTTTAAGACCTCTTTTCTCTTTGCTTTATGAACTGGTATGGAAAACCAGTTTAAAAACAGAGATGCTCTAAAGAGATTTACTATCACAACGCTGGGAAAATAGGTAAGTTCGGGTATCAGTATTTCTGGGAGAAAGGCAGATTGCAGGAAATGGGCAGATTGGGAAGTGGTGAAGGTTCAGGCCCAACTGGCCTGTGACTTCAGCCACTGGATCATCCTTCCCTTCAACTGCTTGACTTTGACTTTCGATTGCAGTTTGGATTACGGGGGCAGTGTGTGAGGCCATGGCTGAACTCAGTTCTTCCCCAGGCATGCAAACGTACTGCTTAATAGCTGAAGTACCCTGTTCTCTTTGCGACAGCCTTAGAGAAAAGGTATATAGAAATGAACAGCAATAATAGGCAGTTCTAATATTGCGTTTTTCTTCTGTAACTCTCAAAAGGCCTTTGCAGGGAAGGTGAGTATAATTAGAGAAGGTCCTAAATTTTCAGATGGGACAGAGCTCTGTTGGAGAACGCTGATCAATAGGACAAACATGTATGACTCCAACTTTTGTTGCATAATGAGTTTTGATAGACATATATTCTGTAATATGCAAGGGTGCAAGTTCAGTGTGAATTCCTTACTACAGGAAAATATTTTTTCACTTCATCTGCACAGAGTTGGGGAAGGCCTTTAACTTTTATGTTAAGGGAGGAGTGTTTGGGAATTGGCCAAGAGTGTTACCAACAATTGATTTTTAATATATTTTGTTGAAAATCTTACATATGATGATCTCCCTATGGTTGACCATATCACTCATTCACAAGCATGGTATAAACTTCAAGCAGATGTGTAGGTTCTTTTGGCTCTGCCAAAAGAGGTAACTCTATGTAAAATTATCACAGTCATTATTAAGCTGTAGTATAGCAAGTGGCATTTATGTGATGAATTCAGTAACAAAACTTGTCATGAAAACAATATTTTAAAAATAAAGCAGTATTGACTTTGTTATAAACAAAACTAGCTGTTTGATTTGATCTCAGTATAGTGATGATCATTACATTTAGCTCTTCTGCTGTCAACCACAGTTGGAAAAACATGATGATAAATTGGAATTTGTGAAGGTCTATCTATGCATCCATTGGGATATAACAGCAATCTATAGAAATCTAGTGATATCTTCATTAGAAATGTAGAAGGATTAACCTCAAATATGATTCCAAAATAGAAATGGTATAAGGTCAAAAATATTTGAAAAACAATTCAAGATAATGCTTTCTTTCACTACATTTTTTTTCCTGAGAAATTCTACATGGGCATCTTTAATTTTGATGTGGGAGACTTCAGTAGGCTATTAGAAACGTTAGCTGCGGAGTTAGGTATGAATTCCCATTGTATATTTGTCAAAGAGTCACCTTTCCTACTGTATCTTAGATCTGTTGAAAGCAACGCTATAGTTAAGGTTGACTTAAAAATATATATGTCTTTGGTGAGTCTTTGGTTCCATACTAGCTTCAGTTCTTGCCATCATGTAGAACACTTTGCCTTAATGCAACAGACTATTCAACTGATGCTCTAGAAATTATTCTGGATTATTACCCTGACGTGACTAATAGCATACTTGCTTCACTTCAGGGATCTTCTTTATGAACGAAGTAGGGTAATGTGAAGAGAAAAGAGAGAAAAATATTTTCCTTCCCCAAACACAAGAACAGATCCAAAGAATATTTTTAATGATTAGCATAAAGAGGTTGCCACTTTCCAGAGGGGAAGACATTTTGTAGGAAATGTTTAGCCTTGAGGCAGTTCATTCTTTACACAGAGGCATAAGAAATACAGCCTCTGGCAGTTTTTATCATTACTAATAAATGAATAAGCATGGTTTTTGAAAAAAACATGTTTCATCAGAAGGACATGTTACACTGTTCTTATCAATAATTCTATGCAAGTAAAATTCAAGCCTGCAGGATAGTATTGTTGCAAGTTTTTTTTTTTTTTTTTTTACAATGAGTTTTCATAAAAGAAAAGCAGACTGAGGTGGTGGTGAATGATGGGTGAAAATTTTAGACATAATTAAAAGACAACACTGTTAAATTCCCAAGTTCCTTTAACAAAGGGAATAAAAAATACGGTACAACTATAGTTTGATAGATAATAGTCCATTAAAATGAACTGCATGCAGGAAAATTAGATAGGTTTATATGAGACAGATTGACAGGCTTTAAATAGTCATGAATATGTGATTAGGTGACCTATTTTACATCCCATTTTAATTTTGGCGATGAGCAGATTAAGGATTGTGCTGAAGCATATAACTTGATCCTTTAAAGGAAGAGAAACTGAGAAATAACAATTCTGTAGGCGTGCTATAAGAACCGGGTACGAGCTGGATAACTGCTAACAGAACAGCTATCCAGAGACCTCGCTGCTGCTATTAAGTATACAAGCATCACCAAATTGAGATTTTTGTCAGACAGCCTAGGAGCAGATGAAAGAGGATTCTGTCATTGGAGACATGTGAGATTATCATCAAACTGTTTCATAACTAGCAAAAAATAATTCAAAGGCAGGACTATTTTTTGGTTACAAAATATCCTGATCATAGATGGTTTTTTTGACCTTCTAGTAATGTCTGGTGAAAAATGGTGGTATTTTCTGGTCATTTACTTTTTTTGGAAAGCAAATCAATGTTAACACCTGTGTCTTTATTCAGTCACGGATAATGGAAATACCCTCTCAGAGCTTAGTCTTTAACAAGCACGGAGGATCTTGGTGTCTTTTAGATACAAAGGCCAGTGCTGAATTCCACAGAGCCACATGCTTTGACTCTGCTGGTACTAATTGCTTCTTATTTGTTAAACACTCTGAGTAATAGTAAATACTTTCCAGTGGGGATCAAAGAGAATGACCTATGTGAACAACAGATGTAGCTGTATTTTCTTGCCTTTGTAATGCTGCTTGCTTCCATGGTGCTAATGAGAAGTCCAGCATAAAACTCATCATTTTTTAAAATGAATTCACATGAAGGTGAGATTAAATTCACAGATTCTGAATGTGTCTGGAGACATATCAATCACCAGATACCATTCTTGCACTTTCAAAGAAACAAGCACAATGGAAAATAAGAGCCAGAGCCAAAATAACTTTTGGAAAAACCATGCAAGCACACCAAAACCAGCATTACTGGAGCTGCTGTAGCATGCTGAATTCAGGGAGATTCTTTGTTTCCTGGTTGTTGTTGTTGTTACTCTTGTTGGTGCTGGGTTTGCATAGGTTTTGAGCACGGATTTTATATGTTTGCTTTTTTTATTCCAGTGATATTATCTCTATGATATGTCAGAGATACCAGAATGATCCTTTCTTAAGAGCTAAAATGATGTGATAGCATTTGGCAGTGACCTTTGGTAATGATTAGTTTTAATTTATCAGGAAAAGGTAGACTATTAACAAAAAACATTAATTTATATTGTATATAATATATCAATATTTTTCTGCTAATATGAAATGACATTGATATGATCCAAAGCAATTTAAAGAGTAAACACAGTTGCAGTAGGAAACTAGGAAGCGAGCACTGAGGAAGATGCAGTTTATGTAAAATTGTCACTTGCATGTACTGTATATGTTTCCTACAATATATATCATTTTACTTTTTCATTTCTATTTCCTTTTATGACTGCTTTAGATGGAAATATTCACAAAATATGTGACAGCAAAAGGCTTTGAACAGCAAATACACTTTTGTGAGAAATGCAAAGACCCCAGTAATATAAAAGCATAGCAATATCAGAGATGATGCCAAAGACAACAGTAATTTAAAAAGATAGCAATATTCAGAAATGATGCTATCAAATTTGATTCTCTCTCTTTCTGACACAATATGATGTTTTCACACACTTTTCCTGAAAGCCAGAGACCCCGAACAATCCATTTGGGTTTCCTTAAGCCTGAAGAAAATGAATAATTTATTTGGGCAAGGGAATATCATCTGACCAGATGGAAAAACCATTTCTATTGATGTTGTTGTTGAATTAGGTTTAGAAAGCATACAGTTGTCAGGAGGATGGAGCCTTTTTAATTATCATTATTTCTTTCAGGATCTTGAGTACTAACTCCACAAGTTGAGAGAGACATGCTGCATAAAGTCAACTCAAAATTTAACTTTTGAATAATATTTATTTTTTCCTTGGCTATGTAATTTTATTTCTAGTTGTGGAGTAAAACACAGCACTGTCCTAAATCTATTGATTATAGATTTCAGAGCATGATTGTACTAAGCAGTTATCAACGATACATGGAAGGTTTAAGGGGGAAGCAACTCATGATAAAGTTCTATAGGAGAAGAGCTTTCTTCAGTGCTAGGATCCAAAAGACATTCTTAGAAGCAATATGGAACAGAGATTTTAACTGAGAGAGAGAAAAGCTTTCAGAGACTTGGTAATTTTTCAGTATGCTTGTTGGCCTCTGAAGGGAGAACTCTGTGATCGTACATGAGTCTTGCGAGGGGTGACTTTTTGTTATTTCCTATAGATTTGCTCAGTTACATCAACAATAATTTTAAAAAGACACATTTTCTGTCCAGTTCTTCATATATATGGTTCTACCTGGTCATTTATTTTATGCTTGCATCTCTTAGATGATATCTCTACACTGCTCATTAGCACCAAATATGAATGACCATTAGAACTGCACCTACCAAAAATTAGTAGCTAAATTCAGCTGTTACCATCCCAGACTGCAAAATCTCCTTGGCATCAAAATCAACATTTACTAGATAAACTGCCATGTGTATGATTTATGAGGAAGGTGCAGCCACCTACCACATGCATGCTGAAAGGGACATGTTAGGTGACCTGTGGAATCCACTGCTTTGCAAACTCCAATCTCTTGTATTCACAACCTGCAAAAGCTGCCTCTGCCTTTGGGGTGCAGTATCCTGCAGCAACCTAGAAAGGACTTTTTTTTTCTTTTTTTTTCTTTTTTTTTTCCTTTTGTCTTTGTATTTATCCAATTTTACTGAAGACTCAAGGCATTTAACTTCCTCTTAAACTTGTGGGAACTTAGAATTATCCATGGTTTTCCTTTAAGTCCTTAGAATAGATAGGGTTTTCTACAGCACAAAGCAGAGACGAAATTTGGCTATAAGAGCATGCCTTTTTTTTCACTTTGATAGAAAGCCTGTAGGAGAAGGATGGTATCAATGGTATCCTACCTTTCAGTTTCTGTTCATGTGACTCCGAATTCCTCCTTTGGTCTACTTGTTATTTCCTTCATTTTTCATACTCTCAACTCTTTAGTTTTACTTTTGTCTGTATGTGTGGGGTTTTGTTTGTTTGTTTGTTTTTTTCCTGATTGTCCTCCCTCAGACATCTCAATCCAATGTTATTTTAGAAGACTGGATTTAATATTAGGAACAATCTCTTTGTTCATTCCCTGTCACAGGGAAATTTGGGTTTGGTAAAAAAATGAGGGGTTAAAAATAAGCTACATAACACTACATGTCTAGAAGAGAAACTGCAGAGCAGAGAAGAGGGAACAGAAGAGATGGTTAGACCCCTATAAAGGAAAACAAATGTTACTTTTGTACAACCCTTTAGGCCTTTTCTATTTTTTCTGTTTATTCTTATATCTGTCATTTGGCAACTGGCTGTCTAGTGAAACAGGGTAAGATGAAGGGTATTATCTTGCTTTCTTTACTTTTTTTTTTTTTTTTTAGTAAGAGAATAAAAAATAATAAAAAATATAAGGAACCAAGGAAGTTGTCAGGGTGGACAGGGTGCTGGTTGCAAGAGCTTGTAATTTTGTTGGGCGAAGAGATGTGGTTATGTGGTGCCTGCAAATAAATCATATGATAAAAGGCTAGCTCACTCTTTCAGTTTAGCTGAGTATAGGAAAACTGCTCCCATCTCCCATAAATTACACTGTTTCTCCAGCTAATGTACAATCTCATAGCACTTGCATATTAAGTAACACCTATAAAAAATGCATAGAGCTATAGAGTCCAAAGCGTTCAAAATCCAATACGAGGCAGCGTGATGTAGAAGCCTTGCACAGAAATCCAACCCCGCTTCCATTCATCCGAGAGCTCGCAGGCACTTAGCGAGGCAGCGGTGGAGTTCACGCCTAATAGCCTGCTTGCATGCTCATTGGCAGCAGTATAGATTATACGAGCTCAATGAACGGCTCTTTATGTGGGTTATTTCAGACTCTTTTCTCTGGATTTATTACGTCTGGCAGCCGTGTACATAAGCCCAAGCTGTAAAAGACGACTGCTGTACTTCTGCTAGGTATATGTCTCCCTTCCAGTCCCTGGCCTTTCTCCAGCATGGCTGAGGAGACGAGAATAGTGCTGGTGAGCTGCGCGTGCTCTGCGATCTGTAGCCCCTTCCACAGCGTTGCACGTTGGGAGAGGGATGCAGCACTCTCATCTCTTGTGGGAAGTAATGCATTCACTGAGCTGAAAGCAGGCGACCAGTGCAGTGGGGTCTCTTCTCTGCTCCTCAGGGATGGGCTGTGCCTGCATTTCCATTACAGCCCTTTGCTTTTCAATAATTTTCAGGTTGTCAGTAGAACTTTATTCTCCAGTAGAGACAGAAAGCCACAGTGCTGCTGCAATAAGTGTATTTGGCTGCCAGCTTTTTAAAAATAAAAATCAGTTGGGTTTCTGTTTTATAAGCTGAATTGAAAATTCAAATAACATAGGTCACCAGTTTATATGGGTAAGTTTTTGTGTCTCTCTTTTTAATGCAACTGACGTGCATCTATGGCCTTAGAGATAATTTTGAATGGTGAGATTTTAATTTCTTGGTCTCTTGTGAGAACACTGGTAAATATTAAATGCTTCACAAAACCTAGGCCAGCAGCATAGGTTGTTAAAAACAAGTGGGAATAGTCTAGCTTTGATACTTCTGTTCTAGTCACTATCTTTTTAATTTTAATTGCTGTTTTATATGTACTTTTGAAGGCATGTCTCTTTAGGTGACAGCTTTGCTCTGTGTGCTGATATACAAATATACAGTAGATAATAATGTATGACTAAAAGAGCTTCAATACAGAGTTAACCCTCACAGATTCTGAAAACAAAACAAAGATAGTTAGTTTGGCAAATACCAGTAAATACCATTATATTCTGTCGCCAGAGGAAGATAGTCTTGAGGTAAGAAAAACAACATTTAAGACATTGTAATAGGTTGGCAGTCCTCCTGCCTTAAGCTATCTCAAGGGTTCTCCTGGGTCTGTATCATTTATTTTGGACAAGTACCGTCAATAGGCAAAGAGTGCTGAGAAGAGTACAGCGTAACCTTCACCACAGTTTTCAATCTCCATCTACTTAAGAAATCATCGTACTTAGTGACACCCAAATTCTGCCTGAATAGGATGGATAATATGTTCTGCAGCTTTGCATTTATGCTAAGTGGGCATTAAATTTTTCCAAATCAAATAGCATTTAATGTTGACCTTTCACTTATGGTACATGGAAAAAAATGGTTTTAGGATAATACTACATAGTTCCATAGACCTGAAAGTTAGAAGAAATCCACTATGCCTTTCTGCATTATTTGACCTTCACAGAATCACTGTGGGGTGGATGAGAGTGGAAGGTGTCTCTGGAGATCGTCCAATCTAACCCCCCTGCTCAAGCAGGGTCACCTAGAGCAGGTTGCCCAGGACTGCGTCCAGTCAGGTTAGGAATATCTCCATGCATGGAGACTCCACAACCTCTCTGAGCAACCTGGTCCAGCACTGAGTCACACTTTGTAAGTATACCCTCCACATAATGGCTTTCTGTTGCAATTCAAGCACGGGTTTCTGTAGTAAATTCATATTTAATGGTTTCAAGTTGAGACATTTAAAAGCAACTCAAAGTCCTTGAAATGCAAAGCTACATTCTTTGAAAAGTTGTTTTGTTTTTTTTTTAATCTAAAATATGTTTAATTCCTTAAAGTACCTTCCATTGCCAGAAGTCTTTTCTGCTTACAGGTGCTCACTACTTGTGATCAAGATATACCATAAACCTTTACTGTAATAAATTACATTGATTGAGATAATTAAATGCCTCAGTGAAGGGAGATCTTGAATCATTCTGGTATTGTTTTCCTCTGAGTCTTTTTCAAATGTTCAGCATCCTTTTTGAAATGTAGGCATTCAGACTGGGCTTGGTGCTAGCTTTTGGCATTGGAATTTACCAGCTACGGTCACAATATGGCCTCACTCCTTCTCTTCTGGAAGCCATTGCATTGGGAACTCTTGCTATGTGCAGTCTTTCTTAATTCATTTTTTGGAGTGACTTCTTTCCAGGCTCAATGCATGTACTAATGCCTAAATTCCCAAGTCATCTGCACTGTAATACTTTGTAAATGATACCTATTTATAGTGAAGTGGTATAAAAATTTGTTTAATATTAAGATTCCTTAGTCAATGTTAGGTTTTAGTGCGAGTGCGCTACTCTTTGGCTAAAACTGTACATTATTCCATCAAGAAAAGAAAAAGTGTGTGGGATACAGGGTATAATGTGCTTCTCTCAGTACACCTGGTAGGAGAGACAGCATGTGATCAGCCTAGAACATACCTGCGAAGCTAAAATAAAGAGAATGACCCTGCTTAGTTTTTTTAAGATATATTCCATGCATGAATGAAAATATTATCATGATTCACTGGTGATAAGATGTTGAGTTTTACATGTGTAAAATATACTCAAAATATACTATATAGTTTCCTGGAAAATCTCAAGGAATGTCATCTTTCAGGAATGAAATCACAGCAAGGCCAGAAGGATTGCTACAGTTGTATCTTTCCATATAATTTTCTTTGTTTGAACAATCAAGTACTGTATTTGATGAACATGTTGTCAATGATGACAAAAGTATTATTAATTATGAAATTTAAGCAAATGAACCTGAAAATAACCATCCCGAAAGTTTACTCTTATGACACTGAATTTTTCTATTTTTCTAAAACTGAAGAATGGAGCAATATATTAAATCCATAAAGTAGTGATGCTTATGGTCTGAGGCAAGCATAGTTAAAACAGTATTATCATAGTGGAAGAATGCTTATTTCTAAGACAAGTCTGTATTGGTTAGTGATTATACCCAAACTATAGAAATAGTGCTTTAACTATCTCAAACTAAGTGATCTTGAATGAACAAATAAAAAGAAAATGAGCATAATTTGCTGCCATTGAAGATAGAAATTACGGTTGTTGACATGCATTATATAAGGATGAGTAAAACATGCTGGCGAAAACTCCTCAACGTTGATATAGAAAAAGTCTTGAAACATTTTTCTATCTGGCTAGTTGCTTTAGAACTTTCTCTTCTCCTCCGATCTTCTGTCTTTAAAAGTTTTCTGTATCTAATTTTAAATTCACTTACTGCAGTTGCCACTGCAGCTTGTAGTTTGCTGGCCTCCAACTGTGCTGAATCTGCACCAGCTTCTTGTTAATCACTGACATGAATTGCTGCTTCTGGAAGGAACAACTCAGCAGAATGCAGAAAGTGCTCTGTTCTCACAGCCCAGGGCGTGCTCGGTGGACAGTTTGTCACCATGTTCAATAACTTAATATATAAGATCACATAAGCCACATGCTAAAACAATAACTTTTATTGTTTTAGTATTAGAAGATCCAAGCTGTTTGCAATGAGGGGGAAATTGCATCTCCTGCATATAGGGTGTTCTCACTAGACTGGCTCAAGCTCTTTGTGTTGTAAATAAACAGCCCTTCCACTGGATGAGATATTTTTATGTTCAACAGAATGCCCTGCCTGAGAAAAATTAGAAACAAACTTGAGAAGCTGCTGACATCTGCAAGAGAATTTAAATATGAGCTACACTTTTTGAAAAAAGGATGAAGAGAGTCTAAGGAAAAAGTGGAGAGCAAAACTGTAGGTAACTTAGGTAAGTGGCAAAAATCGTGAAGATGAAGTGGTTCTAGTAAGTGAGAAATGAGGATAAGCTGCGGAATATGAGAAATGAAAAGAATTGAAGTAGAGAAAAAGGAAAATACTGCAAGAGATGGAAAAGGGTCAGAGAAATCTGGTCATGAAAGTCACTTAAAAATGTATGGTCAACAATCCATATACAGTATGAGCTTCTTCTATCCTCCACGTTGCACTTAATTATAACCATATGCTTTTAAAGAAAAAAAAAAAAAGACAATTCTCCTTCTAGTAGCTGTTTTCTCACCCTTCTCTCACAGCAGCCAGGTGAATATAGTTATTAGGGCACCTGCAGATTGTTTGCATAAGAAAGGCAATATTTCAAAGCTAGGTTTGTGCTGCCTGCATTCGTGCCTGACTTGCATATACACTGCTTTAAAAATGAATGATAAGTATAGGACCATCATTGTCTAAAACACCTTCAGTACAGACATAGAACTATACTTGCGTGTTAACTTGACCAAAATGTGTTTTATTTGGTAAGTAAAACCAAGATGCTTATCACCATGTTATGCAAGAACCTCTCGGATAGATGCCAGTATCATTCTGGAACTTATCTGTAGGAGGGATATGCTGTTTTCCTTCTTTATGGATGAGGAACATGGAAGCAAAGAGTTTTCATGCTCAACTTCCACAGCCAAGCCTTTGATCTTTGTTTCTGTCATGAGATGTCTTTTTTCCAATATTCCAAAACAAGTGCTCAGAGTAACTTAGATAAATCGGGCTTGCTGGCACAGGAACCTTCTTAGGTATCAAAGGTAAAATTAGCTGCTCTGAGTTTTCCCTTTGGCTTTCTGTTTTAGGCCCTGGCTTAGCACAGAGCTGAACATAATTATCAAAAGGAGACCTATTGCAAAATGGGAAAAATCATAATGTTAGGGAGCGTCCCACAGGTCTGATCTAGTGGAATGACCTAATGAGCAGTGTTTTTTGTTTTGCTTTAGGTTTTTTTGAGCACTTGTTGAAGAAATAGTGTGTTTGAGGTAGTATTCTCTTGGATAAATGTTGCTTTTATCCTTGCTTCCATCACATTTTATTGTGTTTTATTTTATTGTTCCTTATGATGTTGTCCCTCTGTGCATGCCTGTCATTTCTTACCAATGCACTGTTTTGTGTATCCAGGTTGTCAGTTACTTGTTCAGTAGAATTTCTTTTTAGTCTGCTGTCTGCTTAGGATTTTGATCCATTAAAAAATTACATAGTATCTTCCCATAATCATACGCCAGCTCCTTCCCAAAGGAAGAGAATTGGACAAGTCTCTTCTAGAACTATAAATCACAGATCTCTGTATCTCTTAAGAATACTTAGATAAAGCTGTGAGTCAGCTACAGAAGGAATACAGTGTTAGAAGGTAACATATAGGGATAGTGTTTTATTCCTAAGTACATATAATAGTGTTTTATTCCTAAGTTTCACTTCCTGATGGAAATAAATAAAAAAAAAGAGACGATTTCTGACTTTTCAAAGTAAATGCAATGCTTTACTGTGTTTTCTCACAGAGTGAATGAGTTTTTATGTACATAGGAATTCACCTGGATATTGGATGGTGTTTTAGCCCTGATTTCACATCTTCTTTAATGTCTACCTGGTTGCTAGAATCATTAGCAAGACCCCCAATTCTTGCATGATGGCGTTCATTCCACATTAATTTCTAGGAAACTTACATAAATACTTCTGCAGTGTCATTATAGAGGCTAATCTTTGTATGTAAGTTGCCTTCTAATAATCCCCTTCAAAATAAGAATAATAAAAAAGTATTTCCATGAAATTTAATGCAATTTCCCTTCTTGCTTTTGACGGTGTAACCAGAGTTAACTGCTCAGCAAATAAATCCTGCACAGCACTGTTGCAATTTAAGAAAATTTATGCCATTGGTTGAAGGAACTGCTGGAAATGTTGTACTCAAGGCTCTCCAAAATGTAATTGAGAATGTCAGGAGAAATCATTACAAAATGCATGATTGCTCAGATTTATCTGTTACACTAGACAGCCTTAAAGCATGCAATATATACAAAAGGTAGAGTGCTGCAGAGCTATGTGGGTACAGTAGCACAGCTATGGAATGTGGCCAAGTGAGTCATACATTTGTTCTAGCTGAATACATATTAAATATAAAGGAATGATTCCCAGTGTCAGGTGTTTTATATGACTCACATTAATTTTGAGAAGAGGAGAGAATAAAATCCAAGAACTCCTCAGTGCATTGGCTTTGAAGACAGATACAGAGGACTCAGTGAAATAGGCAGGCAAGACATAGTTCTTTACCCTGAATTTTAGAAAGGATTTTTTTGTTACTTATGGATGTAAAACATGAATTTCCATGACAAATTTACAGGCAATGTACTTCCAATAGTCTGATCAATAGCTTTTAAGAAACATTATCAATAACTGCATTTATTCCACTACTGTTTCACGTTGTTGTTGTCAAGCCTTATGGGGTATCTGATGATCTGAGTGATGATTATAATTTTGTCCAGTTTTCTTATTAAACAGAAAAACATGCATCTTTTATACTTCTCAGAAGCAAGTCTGCTGCTTTTGAAATATAATGTGGCTCAGTAGCGAGGGAAAATTGTACAAATCTACAGCAAGTATTAAACAGTGCATCAATACATAAACTGTTAATGATATGCATGCACTCATAAAATTAGATGTGTTGAACCTGTTATTGCAAAGCTGTAGGTTAGAGCATTTAGCTATGGGATGTATATAAACAGCTTAGACTTCATCTGTCCACGTTTGATAAAGTTTGCTGTACAGTTTTTCCTCGCTACTCAGACACATTATATTTCAAAAGCAGCAGACTTGCTTCTGAGAAGTATAAAAGATGCATGTTTTTCTGTTTAATAAGAAAACTGCACAAAAACTGCACTACCTCTGATAATACTATCACTTCCATTGTATTAAAACAGTCAAGAGATTCTTTACACACCTTATTATATTATTTATATAAAAATTGTAAATTTACTTTTAGACCTTTGGTCATTTTTCTCAGTGAAGGTGAGATTTCATTCATTCACTTAATGCAAATTGCTTATACCATCACAAGACAGACTGGTCTTAGAACTTGCCTCTTAAGGAAAACACTATTAAAACGTTTATAATCCTGTATTAAGTTTCTGTTTAAAATCAAATACGCATTTGTTGACAGATTAGGAAAAATGATATAAAGAAATGGAACTAGATATTTAGGCAGAATAAAAACTAAAGCTTATGTTGACAGCAAAAGAAATCTCATTGAAAGGTATATAAAAGGTAAAAGTGAGGAGTATTAAAAAGAGAGAATGTTTGAGAGAATCTGGTTAAAGAATTAACTCAGTTCAACTTTCTGTTTGCTCTTTCTTCATTCTGTAGTTCACCTAATATATAAATATAATATATATATAAACATATATATATAAATATTTCCCAATAAAACCACTTTATATTCGTGGACAGAATGCCCAGAGATTTAAGCTAATTTAAAAAAATAAACATGCCTCATGTAGAGTAGGACCCTCTGTTTATCTTAGTTATGTGCATTGCTGCAAATGGGAATAAGGAGAAGTGAATTTGTCACTGTCTTCTTTACTTAAGTCTTGCTAATTTGGTAGAGTCCTTTGAATCCTACAGATAAAAAAGATTAGTATTGGTGAAATGGCTGCTTCAATCTGCATGCAGAGCTTTCTTTAGCATTTTCTCTTGGTGTGAAAACCTATTTAATGAGGAACAGCATTAAGCAGTTGGGAGAGGAAACTGTATAAAGATTGTAAGTGCAATATCTCTTTTTCTTTACTGGGTAATTCATGTCTACGTATTGTTCTCTGATCATGAGTGCCTATAAATAGAGATTAATTTACTTGGACTAACATGGGTTCACTTGTGTTAAGGTGGTATGTAGGCTCAAAATCATTTCTGTTGTGACTTTTTTGAAGGTCTGTGAGTAGGCTCAGCTGCTGATGTTACTGTTGCCTGATTTACTTCTCTATCTTCATGAGAAAAAGAGTCAGACAATTTACACTGCTGCCTTGGATAGCAGAGAGGGCCCTTCGGTTGGTAGTGTTATCTCTAATGAACACTGGGACAGGAGAAGAGCAGCAGCTGAACTCTCATATGCAAAATCACAGGCTTGGGGTTTTCCATGCAGAGATGCTTGTGCTGCTGTTAGACATTGGTCCTTCTATTGTGTCGCTTGCTTCTGGTCATCTTAAGGATAGTCATTTCAGTTAGTGTCAGTGCAGAGGGATATTGAAAAGCTATTGTGCTAAAGGATGTTCACCGAGGGAGGAATATGACATTTCTGGGAGACTGTCAGGGCTTTCATGAAGTGTTAAGATTATTTAGGTGGTTGTGCTGCAGAGAAATGTACATTAACTTGAAATATGGGAAATCTCTATAATAAAGAGTTCCAGTTTATTTGATCGAGGAGAAAACCTAGATAAAGAAAACCCCTGGGTATTTTAAAAATGTTCCTTAATGCTTTTTATACTCCTCAAGAAGCAGTGAAGGTCAATGCAGTAGGAAATGTCTCCATTGATTTAGATAAACGGTACCTCTTTGCAATGCATTCCATTTTTCCTTTTATCCAGTTGAAGAGCTACCACAAGACTTTACCTTAGGCTGTCAGACGATGTGCAAATTTTTCATAACCCCTGGTGAGGTTATTGCATTCGCACATTTCTTGTCCTTTAAGGCAATCCCTTCCACTAAGAGGCCTTTTGGTTGTTATTATCCTGGCACTTGCATTGTAAATATTTATTTCTGATGATAATTAATTTCTCCTGTATTTTATTAACCTATAAACCAAAATGATATTCAAGTGAATTTGACTTTAATATAAAAATGAGAACAAAATATTTCTTCTTTCGTACTTTATCTGTATGGTACCATGGTTGCTCTGTAGCCATTTCTGAGTAATACTGCTGTGTTTATAAACTACAGCAGAGAGTGAAAAATAAGACATTTTTGTGTATGTCCTTAGCAGGTCTACTATCTACTTGAAAACTGGTAACAACAAGAGGAGTTTTAGGAAGTCCCGGGAGGGAAATCACGGCCTTATGAAGTCAACAGAAGTTTTGAAACTCACGTCAATCGAATGAGGATTTTCAAGTGAAACACAGAAGCCGGACCTAGAGATGGTGACATCTGACCAGCCCGGGTGGCTCTGGTCCTTGACAGCTCTGAGTTGCTGAGGTCATGGTGGCCCAAGCGCTCCTGGGTGAGGAAGGGCAGAAGCAGTGAGGGAAGCCCCGTCCTTCTGCGCTCACTGCTGGTGTTCTGTGCTCATCTGCCCCTTCCCCAGCACAGAGAGGGGTGATTTTATCTTATCTTATCCTGACATCTTATTCTGGGCATCANGTGGCCCAAGCGCTCCTGGGTGAGGAAGGGCAGAAGCAGTGAGGGAAGCCCCGTCCTTCTGCGCTCGCTGCTGGTGTTCTGTGCTCATCTGCCCCTTCCCCAGCACAGAGAGGATTTTATCTTATCTTATCCTGAAATCTTATTTTGGGCATCAGGACTTGCTCTGGTTTCTGTTATTCTTCTAATTTCAATGTGACCAGCCCAGGAAAATATATCAAAGAAGAGCATTATAGGGCTAGTGTTTGTATTTAAAGTGTTATAGAGCTTTTTTGGCAGTCAGAAATTAACAGAACTGAGGCAATAATGCCCAAGATGATTTGCTGAAAGGAATATTTAAAATGTTTAATAGAATTCTCTTAACTAAGTTATTCCAAATAGACTGAAAACTCTCTGGAGGTAATGGAAACTAATGCAAGAAATGTTTACCTTGTACAAATGCTAATGAGAAATTTAGTGCAATACTGGCCCAGAAGAGCTGTGAATATTTTTCTGCTCAGGTGGTGAGCCTGGCTCTACAACAGTTCTTGTGAATGTCAGAGATGACTTGAAGAAGGCAGCGGGACCACCCTTGTGGGGACAGGACTAAAGAAAGAGAAGAGCAAAGAATGAGCTGCTGCTCCAGGAAGCTTAGATCCATTTGGACATCTCTGGTAACTTCCCCCAATGTATATACCTTGCAAAACTGTAGAGTTTACATATTTCATAATAGCTCATGAGACACACTTTCCCCAATCATAACTATTAGCCAGTGGACCCAGAATAGGAACCTAAAACTGTGTCACTTACAGTGACGCTGAATGATGTGACTGCTGCACTGTTCAGGCATGGATTTGATTTTGAGGGCTTGTTTTTTTGTTTTTCTTTTCTTTCTTTCCTTCCTTCCTTCCTTCCTTCCTTCCTTC